>JAKSZP010016120.1:0-94117 GCA_022478985.1 Massospora cicadina | reverse complement strand
CCCACCTGTCAGCCCCCTGTCCCCCAGAAGATCGCAGCCATCCTGGCCATAAAGCTCCCAGAGAGGCACAAGAACTATGCCCTGGTCCATGCCCCAGGTGGGGGCCTCCTCCCTGTCAAAAAAGGAAAGGGTAGTATAAGTCCTGGGGACCAGCCCCTACAACTGGACAGGGAGCAGCATCCCTTTTGGACAAAAAGGGGTCAAAGCCCAAGTGGACCCTCTGTCGCAGTTGAGCAACCTGTCACATGTGGTGGATGAGCACTGATTGACTGCCCTTCCTCCTAAAGATAATCAGGTCTCTCCCCTTCCCCCCTCCTCAACCCTGGTAAGACTAATAGAGGGGACTATCCAGGAGATTGTGCAAGCCAGGGGCCATAGGCGGGCCCTTGGGACCCCTCACTCACCAGGTAAAACATACCAAAATATTGAGAAAATGGCCAGTGCGAGTATTGGAGATCAGTCTTCAAATTCTGGGCTAATGGAGCTGGTCCATACTGTCAGGTCCAAAAGTCAGATTGGCACTCAATTTGGGTTTTGAATCAGGTTACAAGCAACTTGGACCAGTTGCCTCTATCCCCTGGGATGGATCTGGGAAGTTCAGATCATGTAAATAACCAGATCAATAGTTTGGACCAGGTTGCGGATGACCTAGCACCAAGGCCACAGCCCCTGGGACAAATCCAGGGAATCTAAACTGTGCGACCAGCCCAACTTGAATGGTCATGGCCTGGATCGGTACCATTGACCTGGTTTGGCCCCAAAATTTGGAAAAATCTGCAAAAGTTTTTTTTTTTGCCAAGATTTTGGACATCCCTCCACCCCCACCCACCCTCCAGCCAACCACACCCCATCTCTGATCCCCAATCACCCAATCCCTCAGCATTCCCACTATGCAATTCACCCAATACTTAAGGCAACTGCCCTGCCAAGGGGCAGTTGTCAGTTCATTCTCTATTTTTCCTGCATATTGCGCTAAAATAAAGCCTGAATACCCCAAACGCCTTGCCACAGACTCCGCCTGTTTGTTTTTTTACAAAATTCTGCCGATCAATCTGGTGAAGTATGCCGCTACCCAAATAATCATCCTGATGATCGCTAAATGGGTCATCTGGTCGCTCAACCCCGCCACATGGTGGTGGATAATATCCGCTGTAAATCACCTCATTCCTGATGATGGAGTCAATTTTCCATCCATTTTTGCATACCTATTTAATGCAAACCCATCTGTTCACTTTGCCGCTGGGATTTCTGAGACTGCTCCCCTATTGGAGAAGCCTCAGGGCGACCCTGCCCCAAAGCCTGCAAGCTCATCCCCCACACCTGGCTCATCCACTTCTAATCCCATCTACCTGAGGGCTCCGGAGCACCCCGCCCAAGGGGGGCTCAGCCCTGATGCTTGTCATGGGTCTGTTTTCCCCTCTGACAGCCCCCTGCCCACGTGGTGGGCCCAGTGCCGCCCCTCTCTGGTGCATAGACTCACCTACTTGAAACTGAAGGCCAGCAACTGCAAACCCTGGAGGAGTTGTCATCCTCCCCACCTCTCCCGCCTGTGGAGGTTGCCCCCACAAGACTCACAGTTGCCCCCATTGCAACCATCTGGTTTGCCTTGGGGCCTTCAGTACTTTAATGAACATTTACTTTCCTCACGTCCTCAATAGATCTTCCCTTCTTCTAGTCGCATGGACCACTGTGCCCTTGGCATTCTGGGCTCTCCACTGGGTGCTCACACATCCTGACTGGGAGCTCAGCATAATTCTTATCAGCCGCCTCCATTACAGTTACTGAACGTTTGCTTCCCTCACATTTCCTTTAGATCCCCGCTTTTATTAGTCACCTGGACTGGTATTCCTCTGGCATTCTGAGGCCTCTACTGGGTGCTCGCGCACCCCAACTGGGAGCCCAGTCTAGTTCTTCTTAGCTGTATCCATGATATTTATGATCATGTCATTTAGTATAGACTGAGCACTGATTCCTGCTGGATTAAAATGCTGTTTCTTTACTCTTTTTCTGCTTTGCTTCCTTGGTTCATGTTTTTCTGGGTTTATGGGCCTGTCTGTCCCATTGACATCTACTTCCTTTGGTGTAGTTTCAATATATTCTGGTTCATTTTTAATACTCTTCCATCTGGTGCAACTGTAAATCAGGAGCTTAGTTTTTTTTGGCTACAAGAATAGTTCAAAAAGTCTACCACTCTGATACAATCATGTGTTTTTCTATTCTGTTAGACAAAAAAGCTTCATAAAGTAACTGTTCTTTAGGTTTATTTCAATTGGGCATACATGGGGAGTATAGTTCCCTTGAAAGAGGTGACATGGTTTCTTTCAATCCTGAGAGAGGTGTTCTGTATTCTTATAATCATAGCATTATATAGATGTAAATTGAGTCCCACTGCCTCAAGTTAATAATACTGAGAGAGAGTTGAACTTCTCAGTTAATTGATCCAGCTTGGCAGACATGCTTGGATCCATAGGCTTGACTGGAGAGTCTGAAACTCTATGCTCAAAGATACTTCTGTTTTTTTGTACTATAATTTGATGTTGATGAGCCAAAGGTATTTGCTGCCTGTGCTTGAGCATTGTCATGGTTGGATGACATTATAGTAGGAACTGATGCTAGAGATAAGGCTGGGCGACAGGAGGCCCAGAAGGTGAAACTTCAGGTTCTTCCTGACCTGAAACACACCTTAGATTAACGCTGGGTGCAAGCCAAGCAAGCCCAGGTTGATACTAATGGGGTGCAAAACGCCCAGCCTCTTATCTCGGCCCAGGCACTGAAATGAACGATTTACATTTTAAATGAAGATGGGTCAATTTGGTTAATTGGAGAGCAGGGGTTTGAAGCCCATTCAAGTTATGAATTTTAAGTTTGGGTAAAGTACGGCTTCAATTGATTACTCAAGTGAAGGCACTTTCAGTGTATTTTACAAAAATGGATGGAAGCGTCTGTTTATCGGAGCGTCAAGGCTTGGGCGCAACTCCGCAGAACCTGAATTCCCCCAGCCCACTTTAAATATAGATTTTGCGACCAAGTTTTCTTGTTGGTTGACTTTCTTTAATAAATTTACCCGTTATTTTACGTTCTTTACCAATGGTCCCTTGGGAAAACTTGGTGGTGGACCTCTTTGGGGAGGTCTCCAACTATGTGGGCCACTACCTTTTATCACAATTTATAAAAATCCCAGGTGCCCCCTTGGGTCGCCCAGGTCCCCTCCAGATCGAGGCACCCAAGGCCCCTGACACCAAGTTACACTTGATTATGGACTCCCCTTTGGGGTCCACTCAAGCAGTGATATTCTTGACTTACCTGGTACTTTATGTTGCGCTTTACACCCTTGCCTGGGGTGCCTTTTGCACAGGCACAGTTTGAGGTGCCATTCTTCCCATTCTCCTAACAGCTAGTTCCCTAGCAATGTGGGTTTGCATCCCACATCGCCTTGATGGGAACGAGAGAGTTACAGACACTCTCTTGACATTAGTCAACCAACCCTTTTATTATGTTCATGAGAATTATCCGTGTGGGACTTTCATTATTAATAAATTGGGTGCGCTGGTCATTTGTCACTGCCACAATGGTGCTCACCACAATTTTCTTGTTTGGTTTTGTTTTGGTACATCTCGGCGTTATTCTTGCAACTACCAATTAGGAAGTGCCCACCCTTCCTGCTCGTACCTGGTGGTCTTGGACTTTTTGCAATTTGGATGTCATGATTCCCCACCTTTCTCCCAATATTTACTCAAAAATTCTACAAGCCTTGGCCTCCCTTGAGCCAAAACCCTCGTTAAGTAAACAAAATATGTCTGGTTCATGTCTGCTTTCATGAGGAGTGAATATGTTATCCCGTTTGTCTCCTGATGCAGGTGACTGGGTTTTTGCGGTATTCCGCACTCACCCACATTTGTGGCAAACAGTGGAGGGCTTGGAGCAGGTCTTGGAGCAGAATCAACCTGAGGAAGCATCCATCCGTTCCTTCTTCAAGTTCTTTTCTCTGCATCAAGCGGATCATCTTATGAAAGCATACTTGAGTGAATTCTGCGAAAAAGCCCAGACTTTGCCATCAACTGACGAGGTTAAAACATCATTTCTTAATTTGACCTTGGACATATCAATGCGAAACACCCCAATTTGGCAGTCGCCTCCTTCCAATTTTGATCATCTGATTGAAACCCTTTGGGGTAGTTTCTCTGCCCCAACCCAGAAGGGGCCAGGTAATTTGGCTGTCATTGGATCAAATTATATAAATACGGAGGCCAAAAAGTCACGCGCCTCTTGAAATGAGGGAATCTTATCCTTCTAATCCTTCTACTTCTTCTAAATTTGGAACTGTACAGGGGTCTAGCCCTGAGAATGAAGTAAAGATTTCAGATGATTCCACCGTGATGATTTCACCCATGATCATCCCTATAAATATCGCGTCCTCAACTAGTGAGATTTCCTTGAATCATGAGATGCTTCCCACTGATTTCCTCCCCATCTCGGCAGAAATCAAGAACATCAAAGGGTCTGAACCCAAATTTAAAAAAAAAATGATTCCGTTATCATTTTTTCTCCCCAACACATTTCTGAGGTGCATGCTGAGGCATTGGCTCTGGGCTTGGGGGTGATGGCCCTGGATAATGATGCACACCAAACCCTTGGAACGAGTGGGGGTTTGTTCAAGCTGAAAAACACGTTTTATAATGTGAGCGATTTATCCCAAAACAAACCGTTTATTTGCTCATATGGTCTGGATGAGGACCCCATTTCAGTATATCAGATTACTCCTGAGAACCCTCGTTTGACCCCTATCATGATTAGGGGTTCTCAGGAAGTTGAAAAGGAACTTTGTCACAAATATAAAGATTTATATGCACCTGCAGAAGGTGTGGTAGGATATGTGGCCTCAGTAGTAAGAGTGGCCCACTATCCTTCCCCCTTCTATGATTCCAAAACATACCCTGATGGCTTGTTCAAGCCAGAGGAAGAATTTTCTGGTGAGTTGATGACGTTTTCTGCATTGAATAAATCCCATTATGGATACTTCTTGTTGACTGCTACCCTTACATCTTCTTATGGAAAGTTCAGCACAACTATTTTGGTGGATACTGGTGCCTCAAATAATTTTATTGACCAAAACCTTGCTGACTACCTTGAGTTGAGTTACTCACCAGGTGGTATGGTTAGAGGTGGAGTTTCTCAAGGTATCCCCACACTAAACATCATGGAGTCAGTCAATTTCCAGGTAGGTTCTTATCTATTGTCTGACCAGTTTCAAGCTATCAAAAACCTCTTGTTTCCCATCATTTTGGGTGTTGAGTGGTGGCGGAAGTTTGACATCAGAACTAATTTGAAAAAAACACTTTATCCTTGTCTTTAACAAACTGTCACCAGTTGATTGTTCCTCTGTCTGAGGATAACACCCCAGGCAAATTACCCCATTGGCCCAATGTTCCCAGTTCATATCTTGCCCCTTTGCTGAAGCCCACTGTGAGACTTTCCTTACCTTCCTGTTTGGAGGAGTTGGCATCTTCTTTTGATGCAGCTTCAGCTAGTACACTACCAGAACATTCCGAGTTTGATTGTGAATTTAAACTTACTGTGGATCTGGTGCGTATTTCTTCTCCCATATACCCATTGACTGCCTGAGAGGAAGAGATTTTAGATGTATGGGTGAAGGAGCAGTTGGCCAAAGCTGCCATCTTTCAGCGTACCTCCCCTGTTTGCTCCCCACTGCTCTTTGTGGAGAAGGCTGATGGAACTTTATGTCCGTGTGTCAATTATGGAAATTTAAACAATGGACTGTACCCAACCTCCATCCCATCCCTTTAGATCCCCAGATTGCGCGCTATGTGGAGAAGGCGAAAGTCTTCTCCAAGCTGGACTGCCTCAATGCGTTCAATCAAATCCAGATAAAGAAGGGCCAGGAATGGTTAACCGCATTCCACACCAGAAAAGGAATTTTCCAGTTCTGGGTTATGCCCTTTGGGCTTAAGAATGCCCCTGCCATCTTTCAACGCAGCATCAATGCAGCGTTGGGAGACTTGTTGGGGGTATGTGCGATTGCCTACATGGATGACATTCTGGTGTTTTCCCCCAATAAAGAGTCCCATGCAGTACACCTTGGGCAAGTGGTGGAGAGGTTAAGGGCAGCCAACCTTGCGCTGAAGATCAGCAAATGTGAATTCTTCAAGTCTCAGGTCACCTTTCTGGGCAACGTCATTTTTGACCAGGGCCATATGATAACTCCAGACAAGGAGAAGGCTACTTATGAGTGGCCTACCCCCACCTCTGTCAAGGAACTGAGGATCTTTTTGGGGACATGTACGTTCCTTAAGAAGTTCATACCCAATCTCTCCGAGGTGGTAGCTCCCTTATATAAGGCTAGTGGGGCCAAGGTGCTTCAGTGGTCTCCCATTTTGGAGGTTGCTTTCCAAGCGGTGAAGTGCACCTTGTTATCCACATCCATCCTTCACCATGTTGACCCTGCAAAGGAGTTCATTGTGTACTCAGATGCTTCCAACTTCGCCATTGTGGCTGCCCTGTTACAGGTGGGTGAAGATAAGTCTGAGCATCCCGTGGGATATTTTTCTAGGAAAATGTCTCTGCATGAGTTAAATTACGCCATATATGACAAGGAGTTATTAGCAGTGGTAGAGGCGCTGATTTATTGGCGTCACCATTTACATGGCTCTTCCCAACCATTCTGGGTACATGCAGACCGCCAAGCCCTGTTGTACTACCATGCTCCACATGTTCTAACACCACATCAGACCCGTTGGCATGAGACCCTTGCCCTATTTACATTTTCCTATGAGTTCACCAAGGGCAAGGAGAATGGTTTGGCGGATGCTTTGAGCCGCAACCCTGCTTTGGCTCCCAATCCAAAGGAGGTAGAGATTCACAACACCTGGTTGATGATTCCACCAAGTATGATTCTGCCTCAACTTCCTAAGTACATGATACAGACGCCAGAGCTCATGCCTCTGGAAAATGCAGCAGAATATAGTATGTTTAGAAAGGTAGCTCTTTCTCAGCCGTTATCAGCTGAATATGCTGTTGTTCTCACTAAGAGTGCCCTGAATCAGGAGGACTTATCCAGGGGTTATCACATGAAGGATGAGATGGTGTGGTTTCAGGGGCGCCTATGGGTTCCTGCTGGACCACTGCGCCTGGAGATCATCTAGGACCATCATGACGGAATCACTGTTGGTCATCCTGGGAAAGCAAAGACCTTGGAGTTGATACGATGCACTTATAATTGGAAGGGCTTGCCTGTTCAGGTAGGGCGGTACCGTAAAGAATTCCTGATTTGCAATCAAATGAAACCCAATCAGCAAACTTTAGCAGGGTTGCTGGTACCAGTCCAAAAGGATGAAGGGCCCTGGACTTCCCTATCAGTGGATTTCATTGTGGAGTTACCCATTTCAGATAGGTTGATACAATCATGGTGGTGGTGGAACGCTTTACAAAGTTCGCCCACTTTATTCCTTGCAGAACAACCATAACTGCTGCTAAAATGACCAGGCTCTTCATCATCCATGTATTTGCACTTCATGGGGTTCCTCAAGAAATCATTAGTGACTGGGGTCCCCAGTTCACCTCCATCTTTTGGGAAGAGTTGTGTAAAACTCTTCAGATTTTCCCCTGCCATTCAACTGCTTATCACCCAAATCAGATGGGCAAACTGAGCAAGTGAACCAGTGCTTAGAACAATTTCTGTGTTGTTACACCACCGCAGACCATTCATATTGGGTTCCTCACCTTTCCATGGCCCAGTTTAGCTACAACAACACTTTGCATTCATCAATTGATTGTTCACCCTTTTTTGCTAACCATGACTTTAACCCTGCTTTTAACACGGAGCTCAGCTGTGATTCCAAAGTGGAAGTGGTGCTGGACTTTGCTAAGGCTCTCAAGAAGGTCCATCAAGGGGTGTCCACAAGTTTGGAGGCAGCTATGCTGGTCTATTAGGAGAATACCGATGGAAAGTGCTGAGTGGGTCCAGAATATAAGGAAGGGGATCTTGTGATGCTTGATGCTTGCAACATCTCTATCAAGCAGCCATGCAAAAAACTGGGTCCAAAGAGGATTGGTCCTTACCATGTAGTTAGAAAGGTGGGACATGCCTCATACCAGTTGGATCTTCCCTCCGCGTTTCAAATCTTCTCCATCTTTCATGAAAGCAAGTTGACCCTGTTTGAGGGCCCTCCTCCTGTGACTTCTGAGGCTTGTCTTGTGGATGGGGCACCAGAATGGGAAGTGGAGGAAATAGTAGCCTCCCGCCAGGTTAAGCGATGCCTTGAGTACTTGGTATCCTGGAAAGGGTTTGATACAGCAGAGAACAGTTGGGTGCCAGCATGGGATTGTGTACATGCCCAAGACCTGATCAAATTATTTCATAATTGTTTCCCTGAGGCTGCAGGATCTCAGCCTAAGCTGGCCATTGCTGCTATGAAGTTGCCTTCAGCACATAAGAACTTCTCTTTAGCAAATGCCCCTGGAGGGGGGTGGAGCCCAAGAAGGAGGAGAGGGTAATGTCATGGTTGGATGACATTATAGTAGGAACTGATGCTAGAGATAAGGCTGGGTGACAGGAGGCCCAGAAGGTGAAACTTCAGGCTCTTCATGACCTGAAACACACCTTATATCAACGCTGGGTGCAAGCCAAGCAAGCCCAGGTTGATACTAATGGGGTGCAAAATGCCCAGCCTCTTATCTTGGCCCAGGCACTGAAACAAACAATTTATGTTCCAAATGAAGGTGGTTAAATTTGGTTAATTGGAGAGCAGGGGTTTGAAGCCCATTCAAGTTTATGAAATTTTAAGTTTGGGTAAAGTACGGCTTCAATTGATTACTCAAGTGAAGGCACTTTCAGTGTATTTTACAAAAATGGATGGAAGCGTCTGTTTATCGGAGCGTCAAGGCTTGGGCGCAACTCCGCAGAACCTGAATTCCCCCAGCCCACTTTAAATATAGATTTTGTGACCAAATTTTCTTGTTGGTTGACTTTCTTTAATAAATTTACCCATTATTTTACGTTCTTTACCAATGGTCCCTTGGGAAAACTTGGTGGTGGACCTCTTTGGGGAGGTCTCCAACTATGTGGGCCACTACCTTTTATCACAATTTATAAAAATCCCAGGTGCCCCCTTGGGTCGCCCAGGTCCCCTCCAGATCGAGACACCCAAGGCCCCTGACACCAAGTTACACTTGATTATGGACTCCCCTTTGGGGTCCACTCAAGCAGTGATATTCTTGACTTATCTGGTACTTTATATTGCACTTTACACCCTTGCCTGGGGTGTCTTTTGCACAGGCACAGTTCAAGGTGCCTTCCTTCCCATTCTCCTAACAGCTAGTTCCCTAGCAATATGGGTTTGTATCCCACATCACCTTGCTGGGAATGAGAGAGTTACAGACACTCTCTTGACCAGCATAAGTATGTGCATATGAATACAGTACAGAGATTGCTGCATTGATATCAATGGGTGAAGACTCAATAACTATACAGTGGAATGGATCATATAAGGTTCCCAAAAACTAGTCCACTGCTTGTAATCTATTGATATAGCAAATCACTTCACTCTGAGCTTCCTTAAGGATATTCTGCATTGCAATCTGATGGTGACATGCCAGTAGTCCTTTGAATTTATCAATAACATCAAAGTCTTTGAGTTCTAGGTTCATCATCTGAAAAGCAATATCAATACCTGTATGGTCAAATTGTTTAGTTTCTGCTTCCATAAACAGGTACCAGCTGATAAAAGGTTGTTCAACATCAAACCAATCTGCTGCTTCTCCATCCAAAAATCAGCTGATTTGTTTCAGTTTTGCCATATCATCTAGACCAATATCTTCAATATAGTTCTCATACTTTTTTAAGCCAACATTGGAAATTTTCTGACTCAAAAGGCTTTGGTTCATGACCCAGGAGGTAGGCTAACAAGGGATCAATTGGTGCTTGTTTAGGGGTTTTCACTGGGACAGTTTCCATAGTACAATTTCAATTTCAATTTTTGCTTGATGTCTTAATTATATAAATATATTTTAGCAGGATTACCAATTGTAGTAGGTCTTGTTATTTTACTACTTCCACCATTAGGGCTCAAGGAAAAAGAGGCAGTTAAGGAAATTATGTACTAGATATTTATTAAGGTATTAGGTTGGGTTTAGGTTAACCATTTTATAAGTGGAGATTGGGTTGGCATTCTTGCTTTGGGAAGTGGGCTGGGTTCTGAGGTATATTCAGAAATGGTCAGTTCTGTTCCAAGGGATATGATATTAGCTTCTTGTTCCTTCTTAAAGGGAGGATACCCCAGTGGTAGAGTATGGACCCTCTACCACTGCCTCCCGAGTTCGATCCCGGTAATGGACTTTGGGTAGGGGACGATTTTGACTGTGTTGGTTTTGTGCACCAATGCCCCGAACCGAGATAGCAAAGGCGGTCCATGGAGTTCCTGGCCTATCATACGCCGTGCATGGAGGTTTTCCGGGTTTTATCCTCCTTTCCTATTTTCTTCACTTCCCTAATCGGTGCGGTATCGTCCCCAGGTCAGCCCACCTCGAATAAAATAAAGCTTCTTGTTCCTTAGGTAGAAGTGAGGTTTCTGTTGGTTTTCATCATATTATCATCTGATAATCTAAATACTGTAGCAAAGCACAGATATTTGGATGTTAGGTTTATGTATTTTAAAAACCTGCCTAATTTGGCTCATCTAATTAATAAAATACTTTTGGCAAGTTAAGTAGAAGTTGATTAGTAGTTTGGAAGATATGTCACAATGATTTTAAGTATAAAGAGATGTTTCGGGTAGCAGTTTGGTGTTATTTGATTGATTCGATAAGTTTTTTTTGTTTGGCCGAGTGGTTGATGGCTTTTGTTCGAATCGATAGGATACAGTTTAGTTTTAAGGGGTGATTAGTTATTAGTTGATTTGATAAGTTCAGTTAGGTTTACCTGAGTGGTTTTTGGTTGATTCGATTGAGCAATTAGATTTGGCCGAGTGATTTTCTTTGTCTATAATATAAAATCTAAATTAATAAATTAAAAATCTAATTTTAGACATCGTGGCGAAGCACGGGTAAATTGGCTAGTCCTTTTATAATCCTTTTATAATTGTCGTAATATTTGATGGCATCAAAATTATAATTTTAAATAGCCTATATATTACAATTTTATTTTGCTAACATTTCAACAAACTTAATCGTTGACTTATTAAGGTCAAATTTAGTCATAGAAAGGCAAGCTAAAATCAAAGGCATAAAGTTTTCATTCAAACGGAATTATGAAGTGCATGCAACTATTTGAAATTTCAATATCTAGAAGTTTTTTAGCTTTAACAGTTTATCAGTTTTTTAGTATTCTACTATGTGTGAGAGTAACCACACAGGCCGCGAGGCTGAATTTGGACTTAAATTTCATTCTGCGTGTGAAATTAACAAAATAGAGTTGGCTTTAGAACTTTTGAGAGAATGTCCTGATCTAGTATGGTTCCGAGATCCCAAAACAGGAGAGTCTCCCCTCCATTGGTCTGCTTCTACCGGAAATACTGAACTAGTTCGGTGCGTTTTTATTGTTTATTTTTAATCTATTTTCAGTGTCCTGTTTGATAATCGCCACCCATGGAATGTTTTAGATAATAACGGTGTTTCTGCCGGTGAAATCGCAGAGAAAAATGGCTTTTGTGAAGTTTATACTATGATTTTAGAGGAAGGGGTTCGAGCTGAACTTATACTTGGGCTTCTTGAACAAGCTCATATTTCGCCATCAGAAACCGAAGCTGAAAACGTTGATCTTGATATTAAAGCGCCTTCAAATATTGAGTATTTAAAAATGAAACTTAATTATTCTGAAGACAAACTCTTGGATGCAGAAGGAGATGGTGTTATGATGGGATGGGAAGCGCCTCTCATGAAATTACATGCTGAAATGATTGCACCTTCAGAAAATCTTCACGTTCTTAATATAGGTATTTTAAAAATTTTCAAGTTGAATATTGAAATTATAAGGATTTGGCCTCGGATTGATAGATATAGAACTCCAAAAAAGAAGGCCCGCTTCGCATACAATTGTTGAAGCGCATCCTGATGTTTACGCTCATATGCTCGCAACAGGATGGGGAGCAAAGGATGGAGTTCGCATTATCTTTGGGAGATGGCAGGATCATGTAAATGCTATTTCTGATCGTTGCTATGATGGCATATTTTTCGATACGTTTGGAGAATATTACAAAGATATGAGAGAGTTTCACGAACTGATTCCAAATATACTGAGTGATGAAGGAGTCTATAGCTTTTTTAACGGCCTTGGTGGCGATGTGAAACTATTTAATGACGTTTATTGTCGCATTGCTCAACTTCACCTCGCAGACCTCAATATTGAAACAGTCTTTTCACAGGTTGCTATTGATCCTTCTTCTGCGAAAATATGGGATAAAGTTAAGCGGCGTTACTGGCAGCTTAAACTTTACCATCTTCCTGTCTGCAAAATTTATTAGGCAATAAAAAATGTCCTGTTTTCTAATAAAGTACCACGACCAATGAAAAATTATTTGGTGTTGCAAGGATTTCTACTGATTTTTTCATTTAAGCTTATTGATTACACGTATTCTATTTGTCATTTGTAACAAGTTTCTTACACTAAATTAAAGACAACTAACGGTAACTTTGGTACATTTGTAATTATTATAAATCCTTAATTGTGTACGCCTTTGAAATTTAGTAAGCTCTTTTTTTGCTAAACACTGATTTTTATTTTTGTAAAAAACTAGGCAATACTCGTGTTTTTGTGCTTTTATAGTAGCTGATGGTCCTGATCTGATCGAATAGTATCACAAACTTTGTAATTTTTTATACGCCCTATATAAAGCGCTTCTCTTTTTAAGCTATTTTTGCAGAGAAATTGCGTTAAATTTGTGTTTTGAAAAACAAACAATTTTTATAAAGCAAATTGCTACCTCTGATTTCAATTTTTCAAAGCTAAACTTTTTGTTAAAATGATGGTATATTAAAGATTTGTCATTTTTCATTGTGCGGTATTCTCGCATAATAATTCGCAAAAAATGAATAATTTATTCGGTATAATCGATTAAATAAAGGTAAAATTTTATAAACACATTGGAGTGTTTATTTTGGTGTCTATTATAAAAGTTAGAAAACAGATAAAGTTGATTTTAGTGCATATACAACAATTCTAAAAATAAACTTACAAATCTTATGAACAAAAACTTTCCTTATGGAACTTCAGGTTAATTTTTGCACAAACCCATTATCTTTTTTAATTTATCGAAATATATTTTATAGCTAGAATTTTTTGTACCGGGGTTAAAGATTAAAACACAAAATAAGAAAAAGATAAGATATACCTAGGAAAATTCTTGTATATATTGTTTTTTGAACAAAATGAGTTAAAATGAAAATATGGCTTATTGCTGCTATAAAAACAGGCATCCTGTTTAATCCAAGGTGCACAAAATAATCTTTGGCCAGAAGTAGAATGTAAGGGTATGTGGATAAAGGCTAGCCAAACAAATCAGAAACTCAGAACTAAAAATTGTTACCCTATTCAATAAAACTTGGTTTCTGCACTCGAGTGCATTTATAGAGCTATGCATTTACTGAAAAGGTTAAGTCTACATTTAAAATTTGAGGGTTTAGAAAAATCGAGCACACTAAAGAGTTAAGTCAAAATAGTTTATAAGTGCACTTTATATGTAAAATAATAAATAACTGTGTTGTGTTTTTATTGTTTAGCAAAAGCACAATATTTTAAAAATTTAAGACTGATATTTTGCTTAATTAATCATTACATAAATAGTTTTTCTAAACTTTGAAATCACAAAAAGTACACTAAAATAAAGAAACTTAATGGCTAGCTCTATGAAGTATAAGTTCTATAAAAGAGAAGTAACATCTTGATTGTAAAGTTTAAAAAGGCAAAGATCATTAATATCTGAATTATTGCATACCTATAGATAGAATAGTATACACAAAAATTTAACAACTTGATCTCAGATGACAGACTTAATTTTAAGAATTTTAAAATAAAATGTTTTAGTTTATGATAAAGAATGTTATTTTAGTAGTTAAGGGAGTAATTTTTATAACTTGTGCAGTTATAAAGTCTGAGAAAAAAATATCAGCAGTAAGTCTTTGTAATTTATTCAATCCTTTTAGATTACAATGTTTGGGCCTCAATCCTTCTATACCACAAGTACTCACTATTATAAGCCTCAGAATTTAATGTAAACTTAAGTCCAGCTCTCAAAAATCAAATCTTAGAGGTGTCTATTATCTATTATTTTAAAGACTCAAGTCAATGCTGTTAGGTTAAACTATAAAGTGCATCCTTTTCAACTAAACAGATTATTATTATTTTAGCAGTATAGGTAATATATGCTGAGAAGGTTACACATGATAAAGCCCACTGAGCAATGGACAGATGATATGAAGATTATCATCCTCAAGACAACTTAATAACTTTAATAAACTATGGAGCAATTGCCTCAATAACACTTCTTTATTTAATTTAATATTTACAGCTGATCCTCTCTGCTTCAATCTCTTTTCTTTACTAACAATCCTCTTCCTTCAATCATCTCATCTTGCTTATATATCAGTGACTTGGGTTGATACTGCTCTTAGCTTAGACTATTTGGTTCCACCATATTCTCATTGGCTCTAGCAGAGTATACTATTCTTAAATTCCCTATTGCCTTAGTTCAAGGCAATCTAATAAATATTAGTTATATATTGAAAGTACCTTATTGCCTTATTCAGAGGCAATCCAATAATTACCCTTCCTGACCTAATATTGCCTTATCCCAAGGTGCTCAAATAATATTAACTAGTAATCAGGGTCAGCAGATTCCAGCTAATCTGATGTAGTTATTCAGGGCTTATTTTCTGGTCATATCAAAAAACTTAAGATTACCCCTTGACTAGATGATAAGTCTCCTATTATTTATATGCCAAAGGATTTTTGTTTGCACTTGGTTAATAACTTGACCATTTGTGGGGTCCTTGATAGTATAAACATTGACACCTGTTTTCTTAATAATTTCAAATGGACTAATCCAAATGCTGGCTAGTTTGTGCTTCTGATCAAACCTGTGATGGTTATAGAATAGAACCAGCTCTCCATCTTTGAACTGATCTATCCACTATGCCATTCCCAATTGGTAGCCTGATTCCTTATCTTCTTAGACAGACTGAAGGAGTATGCTTCAATTTGCAACTTGATTAATGTATCTGCTAGGTTAGTCAAATAATGGTGGGGATTCATTCTGTCTATATCTTATACACAGGCATAGAGCAGCGCCAGAAGTAGGGTGACATCCATATAATATCTGAAAGGGACTCATCACCATGGTGGAATGATAGCTAATGTTAAAAGCAAAAATGGCAGTGGAAAGGAGGGAACTTCAATCTGAAGGTCAATCTGCTACTAATTTATAAAGGATGTTCACTAAAGTCCCATCAACTTGCTCAACCATCCTTTTAGACTTGGAGTGATATGGGGTCATTAAAACATTGAAAATGGCCATAAGCTTGTTCAGTTTTGAAGAATGTGAGAGGTGAAGTTTGTATTATTATTAGTAAGGATGAACTGAGGGCAGCCATGTCACTGAATAATATATTACATTACAAACTTGGCCACTGTGACCGCCCCCAAATCACATATTATCTATATTCAACCCACCTAGTCAAGTGGTCAATTGCCACCAGAATGTATTTGGACCAGTTAGCTCCTATTGGCAGGGACCCAATGACATCAATGGAAACTATGTGCCAAGCAAAGTGCGGTTTCACCAACTGGTATAAGGTCTTCTGGCAGAAAGGTTTTTCAACTTGGCACTGGTGGCATCAGGAAATAGTTTCAAGTGCATTGAAATTCATGCTTTCCTAGTAATATTGAGGCTGCAATTTTCATCATTTTGTGCATACCACCATGTCCAACTGCCTTATGTGCACTCATAATAGTAATAGGCCATGTTGAGGGTCGTGGGAAGCTTACTGTGGAATTTCCAATCCACTTGTACAACTCACCATCTATTGAAAGATATTAGCTCACATCTCATTTAACGCTTTAATGGCTTGGGGTGGCTCATCATTGTATGTTCTGCTGAGCATTTTATTGTACATAAAATCGCTCAAATCTGCTGCCACAGCAATGGTTGATAATCTAGATAAACAATCAGCATTCTGACGTTTTGCTACCAATCAGTGGAGGATCTCAAAGTCACAAGCCTGCAGCTTAAGAGCCCACCGGGATAAACGCCCTTCAGGCTCCTTAAGGTTCTGCAACCAATGTAACAATGCATGATCTGTTACAACTTTAAACTTTACCCCATGCAAGTATACCCTAAATTGCTTATATGCATAGATCTTTGCTTGGAACTCTTGCTTGGTCATAGTATAGTTACGCTCATGGCAGTTAAGGATCTGACTGCAGTATGCAACGGGGTGCTCCTCCCACTCACCACTTTTTGGAATATGACCACTCCAACAGCAAAAATGGAGGCATCCATCTGTACAATAAAATCTTTATCAATATTGGGATAGCACAGCACTGGCGCACTGCTCATAGCCATTTGAAGTATATTGAAGGAGCATTATTGACGCTCCATCCATTGAAATGCAGCATTCTTTTTTAATTGCTCAAACAGTGGACCTCCAATACTAAACTTAGGTACAAAGTGGCGGTAGTAGCCAACCATCCCTAAAAAGACTTGTATATCACGCTTACTAGTTGGCGTAGTCATCTTTAGGATAGCTTCCACCTTGGCTGGTTGAGACTTCAGCCCAGTTACATCTACCACAAACTCAAGATACTCAGGTTGGTCCTTAAAGAAGTGGCATTTATGTGGCTTAATTTTGATGTTGTCCTCCGCAAGCCAGAGGAAGACCTTCTACAGATGGGTAAGATGCTCAGAGAACTTCCTCAAAAAACATTGATATCATTGAGGTATATGAGAACACATAACAGCTTCAGGTCACCAAGGATGGTGTCCATGGCCCATTGAAACATAGCTGGGGCATTACACAGCCCTTGTGGCATTTGGGTTGTTGGAACAGCCCTTTGGATATGATAACAGCGCATTTCTTCTGTTCCACTGCAGGCAACTTAATCTGCTAGTAACCTGATATCAAGTCCATTGCTGAGAAGTAACAGGCTCCCCTAACCAATCTAAAGCATCATCAATATGAGGCAAGGGGTATGATTCCTTCTTGATGATACTATTGAGCTTTTGATAGTCTATTACTACCCAGTTGGTACCATCCTTATTTTTGACAATTAGCATAGGCAAAGATCATGGACTTTTTGATTGTTTAGCATCCCTTGCTCCTACAACTTATCTTTCTCCTCAGTTACTACTTCCTTGGCTGCTCTAGATTGGAGGATCAGCTGATACCTGATGGGGATGATCCCCAGTGTCCAATCAATGTACCACCCCTGAGTGCATCCTAAATTGTGGTCATTGATGGCAAAAATCTTCTTATACTTTTAAAATAAATCTATCGCTTGGTCTTTTTGTTCCTCTGATAACCTTATTAAATCCTCCCAAAGTACCACTGTCATTACGCTGGGCTGTGGCTCAACAGGTAGGCCAAATTCATCTAGTGACTCAAACTCATGAACCTAATGGACCTCATTAACAGGGGTCAAGTGTAAATATGCCATTATTTGACGCCAGCGTATTTGCATCAGCTCGTTTTGTAGATTTGCTAATAGCACAATATCTCCCCATGGCTTGGTAATATAATGCCTGGAGCCACGTGAGGCTCAGGCCATGATTGCTGATAAGGCCCAATGAACTCTCCATAAAGCCTGGCTGGTACTTCCACCTCTAACTCAGTGGTTACTATTACTTGATGACTGAGGGGATAAATATATGCCCAGCAGCTCTGAGCGGAAGCCCTTGATATTCATATATTTTCCAGGGAAGGGACCAGCTCTTACTCTTTGGTCGATGGTAGTAAACCAGAATCACCCCATAGCTATATGCCAGGTTGATATGTCCCATATGCACTGGATCCTTTGGCACTTTGATAGAGGTGAAGTAAATTGGGATCTGCTGCCCCAAAATTTTAAAGGTCTCCTCCGTCATATCAACAACAGCCCATAGTGTCACATGAAAGCAGTTCCAATTAACGTATTAAAATTTTTTATTAAGTAATATTATCACTGGGGATACAATGTCAATTGACCCAAACCGCAGAGGTAGCGTGCTATACGCTCCCTCAGAGACTGTGCTGCCCTCTCCAGAGGTCCCATACACCAGACGATGTTCAACATCAGACTTCAATGTCAACTTCACCACCAACTTAGTGGAAACTATGTTGACTGAGGCACCCATATCTATTATTGCAAAGACTTGTGTTTTGGCTACAACAATGTCACAGTACGCACATTCTGAATATGATAAATCTTGTCTGAGTAATGAATGGACATGTAAAGAATCTCAATTTACAAGGAAACTTGAAATACCTTCACCAAATTTAGGTTATGCTTTGATGATAGTGTTGACCAGAATGGTGACACTTACTCTCTGAAAGGATGGAGCATATGCAGATGGATCCAATTTGTCAGGTGAAACTAGGTCAAACTTTTGGCAGGAGTATGGCTTTGGTTGCTCCTGAGGTCCTTCTTCCGCCGTGGCTTTGACTTGCACTCATGTCAATATATTAACACCTCCAACCAGATGCTGATACAGGAATGCATCACTGTATAGAGAACTTTTGCTGAATATATAGAGTTAAGTTCAGGTGGGACGTTTGGGGTAAGGATAGCGGAGATAGAGAGTTCCATCTCTACTCCGCTCTGACTTTTCCCTGATAGTACTGTTCCTGTTGTACGTGATGGACCTGACGATTGGAGCAACCTCATGCTAGGTTCCCAGGGCAGCTGCATTTAAAACAATTAACCATGTAGGGCCTGCATCCTTGATTATTGTAAAGCGGGGCTCTCCAATAATTTGACCATGGGTGCTTGGTATAATTATGTCCAGGTTGGTAGTAAAGCTGGTGATGATAAGCAGGTCTGGTGTGGAGGTTGAGCTGCTGGGGGTAACTTGGCAGAATCTGATCTGGACGGCCAAATTTCCCAATTGAGAAGATTCAACAATGGTAGCAGTATATTTCTGCTCTGTATTGGGTAGAGGGAAGGTTATGGCTAGACAGCGCAAAAACTGAACAAGTTTAAGCAGGGGTACGTCATCATTCAACATTGAGGTCATGACAGTGTAAAGCTCACGATATGGATTCACTGCGGAGGTTATCACAATGCACACGTCAGATTTGGATAAAGTCCCTGCCCCAAATAAAATGTGAGCTTCCTTCATAAATTGATTGGCAAATATGGTGAGGGTCTCATTATGCTGAAACCCAATGATCAAGAACTCATCCTTCTGATGTGCATCTATGCGGCTCCTCTGAACAACTGCAGCACAGTATCCTTTACCTCTTGATATGTTACAAAACTGTTTGGAAGATAGCAGGTGACTTGATGGCACTCCTGACATCCAAGGTGGATATTGACAGTTTTGCTTTATGCCAATCTGAGGCTCCTTCCATTGAAAACTAAAATCGCTTAAAGAATCCATAAATGTTCACATTACAATCAAATGGAGGCAGCTTGTCAATAAAAACCTCCTGCAGAAGCTCCTCCTGCAGTTTGAGCACAGTGGCTAAGGCAAGCTTTAGTTACACATATTCAACTGGTGCTGCATGTTGTGAAGATCCCTTGTCAAAGCAAGTCTGATGTGAAATGGCCAGCAACTGTAGTCTTTTATTTATTTTTATTCTTGGTGTTGATCAATGGGCCCCCTGTAGTGACAACCACTTTATAATTTTGGTGGTATATCCATGATATGCTAAACGGTTTCTGCACAGGGTTAAGCCCACTGAGCAATAGGACCAATGATATGAAAATTGTCATCCTTGGAACAACGTAATAAACTTTTAATAGATATGGAGCAATTGTCCTGACAACACTTCTTTATTTTATCTTTATTATTTTCAGCAGATTCTCTCTGGTCCGCTTACTTTATTCTACTAACAATCCCTTTTTCAATTGCACCATATCACTTATATGTTAGTCTCTTCAAACAATAAAAATCCCTTAGCTTATATATTTGGTTCTGACATATTCTCATTGGCTCTGGCAGAGTATGGTATCATTAAATTCTCTATTGCCTTAGTTTGAGGCAATCTACCTAATATTCATCAAATGTTGACATCACCTTATTGCCTTATTTGTAGGCGATCTAATAATAATCCACTATATCCCAATATCGCCTCATCTCTAGGCACTCAAATAATCATAACTCTGAATTATGATCAGCGGATTCCACCCATTCAGCTGTAATGACTTAGGGCTTATCGTCTAGGCGTATCAGAATCACAATACCACCATTGCTACCATTACTCTTTTGGCTCATAATAACTAACTTTGATCCTAGTTTCAAGAAAGATACTCCTGGACAAGAAATTATAGCTTCTTTCTTACACAAATATGAGAGTTCCATGGAGGAACTAAAGGATTGTCTGATGTGAAAGAAGTCTTAACATTATAAATTAAGGAATTTAGTTAGCAATAAGACTTTTCCAATCAAAAACAGGCTTTAATGATCATCTTCTGGAGAAAAAAATCCTGACTGATTTCTACAGCCTTTTTTTACTTCCAAGATCAACCCCTAGCTACTTCCAACTGTATCACTCTTAATGACGCTATAACTGCGGTGACTTCTGCTCTTGGATCGTATCCTGAGACTCATCAGCATTTGATTGGACTCAAGCATAGCTTTATTTTCACTAATATATAAGGAAGCACTATTGAGCTACATTATTCATCCCTGGTTTCCAAGGCCCCTTTTTATGTCTTTCATCAACTAACTTGCGTTCAAATCATAGAACCTCAAACAAAGAGTAACCATGGGCACATTTATTGTAATGGAATCGCCACAATGAAAAAAATGTTGGAAAAAATGTGCTGAGGAGATGGAAAAAGGTTAGTCAACATGAAGAGTAAGGCACTTAATGTTGAAAATTCTGTAACGCCTCAAAACAATTCAATTCATATACCAAACCTGAGACCATTGAAATCATTTGGGATAAATAGCAAACTGGTTTCTTTGACAATAAAGAACTTGATCTTGTTCACTATTATTCTAATGACTAGCTAATGTTTCATACCCTGACTCTTTAACTTGGAATCTTAGTAATCCAAGTTTATGTACAAGTCCACAAGGTTCTTGTTCATGTTATAATTGGCAGTGGCTCTTCAGTAAATTTATATCTTTTAGCTGATAAATTGCATTAACATCGCTCTTGATCTACATCATTACATGAATAATGGAACTACTGGGCTGCAGTTTACCCAGTATATTGGGCTTGGTCCTTGTTACCCATATGAATTTAGTAAATTAGCTTAGTTATCTTGGGTGTTAAACTAGAAAATTAAAGCTATGATCTCCTAATGGGATCCCAATTTCAACATGGTTATTTTGCTAAGGTGAACTAGCCAATATGGCTCTATCCCTGTAGAACATGATTCTCACAAGTATTTTGAACCTTTGAAAGATAAAAAGAGGATTTAAAAGCACTGTCCTGCCTCTTGGAAAATGAGTATCAGATTAACTAAATGATTACCATGTACAAGGCTCTCAAGTATGGCTACCTCTCCCTGTAGTGGATGGATAAGAGGGAATGCCCCTTTGCCTACCAAAGTGCGACCCTAATACTACAAAAGTACTAAGTAATAGTTTATAACAAATCCCTGTTAATGTCCCACTGAGATACTTATAGATACAAGAAATGGACACCGTTTTGTAAAGGAAGTCCTGACATGTATAGGGATCCACAATACAGCCTATGCTAGACCAATAAAGGTGTTTCTGACTAACCTAACTAAAAACCCTAAAATATTGCGTCACAATACCCTAATC
The DNA here is from genome assembly GCA_022478985.1 of Massospora cicadina. NCBI lineage: Eukaryota > Fungi > Entomophthoromycota > Entomophthoromycetes > Entomophthorales > Entomophthoraceae > Massospora > Massospora cicadina. The sequence goes on along the minus strand of JAKSZP010016120.1, from coordinate 72,194 downwards.
ACTTATAGCCAACTATTATCTGTCAAAAATTGATGTCCACAGTCAAGGGAGCCTACGCATATTTTTATTTAGAGCCTCCTCTATTTTTTAGTACTAGATAGAGCCTCCTCTATTAGTGACTCTAGTAGAGACTTAAGTTGTAAACAATTAACCAGTGAACAACGAGAAAAGGTTGAACAATGGCTGGAAAAATATGCTGACCTCTTCTCAAACAATATTTATGATTTTATGAAAGTTTATCCTACATCATAATAAACAGTGGATGCTGTGTCTAACTGATATTAACCTTACCAGAAATAGTAATGTATAGGAATCTCAGGTTGCTATCAAACTTAATCAGCTAATTGAGACCAGCCTATTAATGCCTTTGAATAGTCCTGAATTCATGACCCTTGCTGATATGGAAGAAGGATGGTAGGCATAGGGTGGTGATGGACTATAAGAGAATTAACTCAGTAAAAATAACAATATTTACTCAATGCCTAGAATTGACAACTCTCTCTGTTTACTCATGAGTTCCCAATACTTTTCTTCAATGGATCTTCCCAAAAGTTACAAACAAATTGAACTGGAGCTTGAGTATCAGTTTAAATGCGCCCTCATAGCCAACAAAGGGGTTATTTAAACTAACAAGAATGCCCCAAGAGCTATGCAATTCGACTGTCACGTTCTAACAGGACATGGATGGTATAATTAGAGATTTGTAGTTATTGTATGCCCTAGTCTACCTTGATGACATAACCATATTCTTAAGGATTTTCAAAAGGACAATTTGAGCACTTTAGATAAGTATTTATTTGCCTTTGTAATTTTTTTCTTGAACACAAGTCATCAAGATGCCTTTTTTTCAGTCCAAAATCGAATTTCTTGGACACAAAGTTACATACAAGGGATTTAACCCATTATTGATAAAAGCATGGCTATTAAGAAAATTTTTCGTCCCCAAAGCCTAAAATATTTAGGTATCTTCAAGATGGTAGGGTAATACCACCATTTATCCCTCTACTTGCCAATATAGTAACCTATATCTATTTTTTGCAAAAAGGGGCTCCCTTTGATGGTGACCTGCATAGAACAGGTTTTAAATTGGTAAGAACATCCTTATGTACAAAGCCTATCCTTGTCCTCCACAATTTACCACTCTTTCCTACTGTTCACTGATGGTAATGATATGGCTGGGGAAGAGTCTTAACTAGAACAATTAGAATCAAGTAGACTATTCAGTGGCATACTATAACAAACCCCTATATAAAGAAAAGCGTATTAGATCATTACCAAACAAGTGTGCCTGGCTGTGTTGTTAGTGAGAAAGCATTTCCAGCCATACCTGTATGGGAAAAATTATATAGTTATCACTGAAAATTCTTCACTATGATGGGATCACCAAATAAATGGTCCTAATGGCAAACTAGTGAGATGATCCATATGGTTAACAATTATGACTTTACTATTGTAAATTGTATTGGAACAACTCCTCAGAATTTGGACGGACTCTTAAGTATGCCAGTGTTAGAAATATTAAGACTTATAGAGATTGATTGTACTACTACTTGGATGACCAGAAAGATGAGAGCTATAAACCCAGAGACTCAAGAAATTTGCAAAAATGATGGAGAACACTCAAGTACAGGCATGAATGCTATATATGCAAGTAGGCAGAAAGTGGATGCCATATGTATAACCTTCTTCATGGATTTAAGTCATACTTGAAGAGCATAAAAATGTTGGATAAAACTCAGTGATGAAGACCCTTGTTTGGTTAAAGAAGCTTTGTTTCCAAATTTTAAATGGTAGAAACCATCCACGAAGTATTGGAAGCCTGCCTGACTTGCAGGAATCAGGATTATCTTATCATCACTATCAGCACCGAGTTGTGACCCTGTCAGGTCCCTTTATTACAGTTAGTATTGTCGTGGTAGGCCCATTTCTCACTGGCCTACAGGGCATAAATATACCCTTTTAGCATTTGGGTAAAATGCCCAAGTTTGTTGAGGCAATGTCATACCTGCTTTAATTAAAATTAAACCAATTTGTTCCCTTTTTGTTCTTCTTTTACTCAACATGGGTTCCTCCAAACCTTACTTTAAGATAATGGTTTCAATTTTTCATCTCAGGTAGTACTAAAGCTATTTTCTTTATTTAAAACTAACTAAAGCTTGAGCACCCTCTACAATTCATCTACCATTGGTGCAGTAGAGAAAGCAGAAAGGACCCTGGTCTATCCTTAGTAAAAGGGCTGCCTCTGACCCCATGCGCTGGAATTACTACTTACCAAGCGCCCTTTTATATTATAAAATAATCTACTATCAAATATTTATTAAACTCCATATTAGCCCTCTATAGTTGAGAACCCCAACTGCCTAGTAGTTTTCCATCCCCTGTAGTATTCCTCTATACTCAGATACTCTAAATTGACTATGAGGTCTTTAGCAGATGAATTTTACTGTCTACAAGCTATATCAATTAAAGTATTTGCTTTGACTATATACAGAAAGCTGACACATTCTTATGCTAAAAGACATATAATGTTGACTTTTCAGATATAGTATCTTGTTATGTTTTACCATCATCATCTAAGGGTCACCACAAAAAAACTTGGTGTCACTTGGTCAGGTCCCTATCACTTTATACACAAAGTGAACTCTAAGTCTTTATATTTCCTGATTTTATCCATGTACTGTGGTAACTGAGTCTTTTTGAGTTTCTTATGACCTTATGTTCCCCTTGATATGATCTTGAGGGGGAAAGTTGTTGAAATATGAGATGAAAATAAATTTGAACTTTCTATTCTATATCTGAGCACTTATGAACTAAATTGAACAACCACCTTGATTTTAGAAGCATTAGATGATTGTGAAGAGAAGAAATTTTATTGGGAATAATAACCTGAAATTAACATCTAAAGCAACCTAATGAAGAAGCTTTCTGATTCCCAACTACTTGGTCTAGCCACCCTGATACAATGAGGTCATGAGGTCATTGACATGGGAAAACAGTGAAAACTCAAGTTGGCTAATATAGACTGGTCATAAAGATCCTGATTGTAAGTTCATTAACAATTGCAATGGCGTAGAGTCCTAATACAACCTATAAAATTCTAATTCTAGCATAATTAAGTATTTAAAATAAAATATCCTTCTTTGGCTTCACTTACACATGTTATCATTAACAGAACATTAGTATTCCTAAATTTGACAGCTTTGAGATGTGAAAACAAGCCTTGTCTTGCAGTTGTATGCTAAAAGCTAGAAAAAACATTAAAAAATATTATTTCTTTTTCCTTACCTCCATCTCTTGTTCCAAATAAGTAGTTCCATCAATATAAAGTTATAGCCTATGAAAGATTATGTCACAATTGATACCATATCTTAATATATTTCTTTATAATTAAGTTATATAACAGGAAAACAGGTTTCATATTAATTGATGAGAAATAAGGATATAGCGCATAGTTTCACAGGTTGTTCTATTTTTCCCAGAATTAGAACACCCTAATAAAGGCTAAAAGAAAGTATAGAAAAGTCTTCAAATACAACCTAAGTCAATGCTAGACTTCTACAATATACTAGATAAAATTTAGGTTGTGGCGGCGCCTTCAGTAAGAAGTATGACTGTATATCTTTTAAGAAAGAATGATTATAATCAGGACCAAAAGAGGAGTAAAATCACAAGATATTGGCAGGCCAAAAAGTAGAAGAATTTGGAAAATTGGTAGAATCATGTGATATGATAAATTCAGGTCTTAAACAACGTTTTTTGACCTGATTAATTGATGAGCTACATTATATGCTCTGAGGTCTTTTAACTTTTTTTATATTTTTCAGTGATAAATTTATATATTATAATGAAGATCCTAAAGAATCCTTCTATTACTTTTTTGAGTTATCCATATTTTTGAAGAAACTTGAGTGCCTTAATAATTGACTTATAGACAATAATATAAGTTCACAAACTGTTAATCTTTTTCTAAAGTTGTACTCTTTTATTCATAGTTTGCAGAGTCCACGCCTCATTCACCCATCAAACTTTATCCTGATTACCTCATTCTATATTGAGTTTAAACTACCTGATCTCCTCGCTGTTTTGAGTAGTGCTTTAATTAATTTTTCTAAAAAATTTTTTCTGAGATGATGTAAAAACATAATGAGACGTGTATATTTCTCTTGAACGCTTTATCCTTAATGCAATTTTTCACTCTGGTACTGAGTGCCAAGACGTCCTGTGGGTCCTTGTCTCTTACAAAGAGCATGGCTTTTTATGTAAAAATATAGCTATATTAAATCAAATTTGATTCTGGACTATGTTAACTTTATGTAAGAACCAAATAGGAATTTTCTTTTCAGCTGATGCATGCAAGTTAACTAATGGATTTTAATTCTATCAATTGATTTCAATAAGAGATGCCATGATGTCTGTTTAATTAAACTTAAACATATGGAGTGTACCCATGACATCCTTACAGTTTAAATAAGTCTGAAAGGTGATATCTTTAATCTAGCAATCTGAAGCATACTCTAATGTTCTTGTTTAACGTGGAGAAAATAGCAATGATTTCTTTTGATGTAATATTATTGTCTCAACAAAATTTGAGGTAAACAATGCCAATTAGCAGGAATAGCATGCACATTTACAAAGGCAATTTAGTATGCTAAAATATAATAAAATAAGTTTATTTACCATATATGAAACGCTACAATAAATTAATGTTATCTTAAAATGCATAATGATTGTAATCATAGCCTACCTGTAGCCTATACTGCAATTTCCAGTTCATTGATTTTATTAGTTGTTATAAAAGGTGTTGTGCAATCTGCTGATGTTGCTTACTAAGCAGCTGAATAGAAGGCTTAGCTTAGTATAAATTAAACAAAAATCTTATAACAGACAGCTCTAACCCTAGGAGTTGTGTAGGTGGTAAAATCATATACATCTATTTAATAGCATTATCAAAATGATGATATTAACCTATCTTAACTCTGAAATATTTTAGTTGAACCAGAATTTTATTAATTAACAATTTTTCAGCCTTTTGAAAAAGTTAAAGTCCTTTTTTAAGTGAAAGTGATGTATCTATAGACTTTAAGGTCTTAAGGTCCTAAAAAATCTGAAAATTCCTATTCATATGAGGTCACTGAGGTGCACCTCATTTATAATGTCAACAAAATATTAGATTCAAAGGTCCATATAGTGCGAGGAGTAATAATGCTGCAGAACTAAATAGTCTTATTGGGCTATGATCATTATATAACTCCTACTAATTGTCATACAAGTTCTTCTACTATATGTTATTTGACAAAAAAACAGAAAGCCAGTTTTTGTATAGGGACAATCCCATTTTTCTGCTCATGAATTTTAAAGGAGGCGGACAGAAGATCTGGTAAGCTTTCTCAGTCATAAATCAAGGTAATAGTGAAGACAAAATAATCTTTATTTTCAAAGAAGGTTCTCTCAGTGTTAAATCAATTGATGAAGGAGTCATTTCTATACCTGATTCTAGATATTCAGACTATTCAGCTACCCCCAAAGTTACAGCTTCTGATGTAAATGGAAAACCTTCAATATTCTTTAGGAAAACATCTCAATTATCATCCTGACAGCAGTTGATGATAGATCCTGTACAAAGAGAGTTTATAAGTCCACCTCATCAAAGATAATGCTGAATTTCTAAGAATATATATGAAGTTTTAATTAAAATAAACATCCCTTGTTTTGTCTTAAAATCTTTTGTTAACTTTTGCTAAGTGAATCTCCAATAACTATCTATCAAAGAATATCTTGATCTTGGATTTACAGCTTTGAGCCCTATTATTTTTTTCTCAGCCAGCTGACTAATTTTTTGTTGCCTCAAGAGATATCAACTCAGCTGTTTAACTATTTTACCATGCCTGAGAAAGAAGTGGTGCTCATTAAAGGGGACTCTGAGCTATGCAAGTGAAAATGTCTATCATAACATGGAGAACAACGACAGTTTAAATTAAACCCACAATCATGTCAGAAGTATTAGTAACTGGGTCACTACGTCTAGATATGAAATAACTCCTCTGAAGCATGAAACCTTGTAGTTCCAGGCTACTTTGGATTAATTACCCATTTGTTGATCAGCGTCAGTATCAAGTTCAGGTCAAAAATACGAAAATACAATTCAGCAATTACTTGATGTGATTATATTGAGGGCAATTTTTACCTCCACTCTAGGGCTCCTGAGATACCTTCTTCAATTTGCATATTATATAATAAAACCAATTGTTGGTTAATGATTTGGCAACTGGTACCAATCGTTATATTCGCCATTATATACATACCACATTGCATCCTCTTCTTCAGATCCTTGAAGTATAACATTTTAAATTAAACAGAAAATTAGGAATGTCTCATGAATTACACTTGGCAGTAGTAAACTTTTATAGTACTTGCTCAGCCCATGTTTTTGACAATAGAGATGCTATCTTGGATAACCATTTTTCTTTCTTGTAACAATAACTTTAGTTACTATGATTTGACTCAAACAGCAAATTTGGATAATCACACACAGGAAAGATGGGCGACTTTAATAACAAAAATAATACAACATGGGTGAGCGTCGTGGCAAGTGGTGCGCTTAACGGTGCAACTAAGGGCAAGAAACGCCCTGGAGGGGGACCAGGAACCCAAGCCGTAAAAAAATTGCAAGCTCAGACACTGTCTGGGTTTATGGTATTTATTGTAAAGCACGCGCAATACATGTACATTCAATTTAACCAACCTTTGTCAAAGGTGGAACATGGGATCAGACTCTTCCTTGGGGATGAGTCACTGACCCTGTGAGAGAAAACATGTGAGGCACAGCCCTCACTTTTCCCTCACGCGGTGTATGTAGCCACCAACAACATGGGCCGCGGCTGGATCAATATTGGTTTCAAAACAGCCGATAAAGCTGATGCCGCAGCAAAAATCTGCGTGGAAATTGTCCTCCCTGAGGGCAAAAAAATTGTGTGCACCGCGCGCACCAGATGGAACAAAGCGAAAACTTTGTTCATCTCCTTTGACTCACTCCCCACCAACCTTCCTCATAAGGTAATCGAGGAGGAGCTCTGCAAAGGTCTTGTGGCCTGCAGAGATATCCAACAACTCAAATTACAGCGATTTTGCTTAATGCCCAACCTGTGCACAGCAAAGCTATCACTGTAATCAACCCCTTCCCAGAAGTAGAAGAGGATTTATCCAGAATTCCCTGCGCAGCAGAATTTCACTTTGCAGATGGGGGCCAGTTGGCTGCATTATGAGTTACACCAGAACGCGCACCACCCATTTGCAACCACTGTGGCTCACTGGGCCACAAGGAACATGCATGCCCTGTAAAAGAGGGCTTAATGGAAAATGATTTTTGTGAAGAAGCTATGGACGAAGATAATGAAAACTTTGCCAAAATGACTGATGGCCACCACCCATTCCGCTGGGGTGAAGATGGACTATACTCCATCGTGGACCCAGTTACAAGTAAACAGCGTAAAGCAGCAAAAAAGCCCGCAAGAGAGCAGCAGCTGAAGCAGCGTCACACGCGGAATCCGCCATTAACCACAGACAAATTCAGAAGGATATTTCGGATATTCACCAAACCAACCAATCAGAACAATATGCCCAGGTTGAAAATTTTCACAGTAACCAGACTGAGCCACAAAGCGTCATCAGTCATGCACATACTGAGGAACAATGCAACCGCAATTTGGGTGAAAATGTGGTGCACAATGCAACAAAGTTGAACCTCAAAAATATAAAACCCAATCAACAACCTGCATCAAATCAACATGAGACATGTGCAGGAAAAGTTGATGCAAATGCAAAAAACCGCTATTCCCTTGAATCATTGGGTCAGATCAAGGGAACCAACAATGGCAGTGAAAGAGTTGGAGTACAGATGCGGAGCATGGCCAAAATGAGCCGCGGTGGGATAGGACCAGAGGGTCCTCCCAACCACTCCTGAGGCGCCGCGGGCACCTCAGTGTCAATAGGGACGTTAAACATCGTGGGAGCCAGGGCTCATACGTCCCAAGCCAAAAAGCTGGCATTCCTGCGAAAACCTCTTGTAGACATCTTGGCCATCCAAGAAACCCACTGCCTACAAGGGGAAGAAGAATCCTGGTCAACCAGGGTCGCACCATCACAATCAGTATGGATGTCTCACTGTGGGGTGATAGTCCAAAAAAAATTTAAAGTTACAAATTCATTATCACACTTGCACGGTTGAGTCCTGGTAGCAACAATCACATGCCAAGATGAAATAATTTCGTTAGCATGTATCTACGCACTGTGCACTGCAACCAAGAGAAAATTTTTTTTGAAAAAGTTTCTACTCTCACCCTCCCACCAGATATCATCATGTTAGGCGATTTCAACTGCTGGGATAACCCCAATACAGATCGATGGCCTAATCCCAGGGGATACCCACCTGGACACATTGAATATCGCACAATGAAGGCATCTCTTGGCTTTTGGGACCATCTAGTACTAAAAAAGGCATCATGGCTTACAAAATGCTCTTCCCCCCAATTCACCAATCCTTCCCCACATGACAAGACCCAACATACGTGAGGGACTGCTCATATCAATGAGTTGTATTGACCACAACCTCATCCCACAATCCCACCACTCAAGAATCTCCAAATTTACAACAAAAAAGATCAATTTTGTCTGATCACTGATTAGTTACGGTGCAGTTAGCGCCAACCCAATCCCACACACAGGTGTCACCTTGGAGAAAGCTTCACCCAAAAAATATAAAATTGCCCAAAATATCTGACTGGGTTGAAAACAAGGCTACAAACCCAGAATTCACAGCCCCATTCACTTCAGATCCCATTGGAACATGGGAAAATTTCAAAAAAGATTTAATCAACAAAACCTGACATATTGCATCATGCAAGTACACCGCGGACACAGCCACAATCAAGCGTACCTTGGCAGAACTAGACCACCTGGAAATAAATACTCTGAGATCTGGCTATAGTCCTAATTGGGGATGAAAACGGGCAGAAATTTCAGCCAGACTTAATAATCTCATCTTCAAACACCAACACAGAATCAAAGTATCAAACAAAGGTAAGTTCATAAAGGAAGGCGAAACCTGTTTGACATACTTTTTCCGCCAATTCCACTCCTGCAGAAACCAGCCCACATGCACACAGGTCCGCAAGACCAACGGCACCGTGGCAACTGACCCTGAGGAGGTCAAGGCGGAAGTACACCGCTATTACACCAAATTATATTGCGATATGCCAACAGATCCACAAAAAATTAAAGAATTTATTCAAACTGCCAAGATACAAAGTACACCATCAAATTACAATATACTATCCCTTATTACATGAGAGGAGCTTTGGGAAACAATTCGCGGTGCACCACGTAGGAAATGACCAGGGCCTGATGGGATACCCTACGAATTTTACAAAAAATATTTTCAACAAATCGCCCCCCTCCTATTGGCGTCAATGAACCAGAGTTTGTTGGAAACACGCCTATTATCAGGAGGTCATGAATCCTATGTTATAACCTTGTATAAAAAGGGTGACAAGTTGGACCTGGCCAACTGGAGCCCAATTGCACTCTCCAATACTGACACAAAAATTCTAACAAAAATTTAGCAGCCAAACTAGGTGCAATTGCATCTGACGTCCTATCACCCAACCAGTTTGGGTTTATACCAGGGCGTTCAATCTGGAACAACATACACCCTGTTGCAAACATTTGCCAATCCAAAGCAACTGGTGCCCTGATCTTCTTGGATCAGGAAAAGGCGTATGACCGTGTTATCTGGCCATAACTAAAAGAATGTCTACATGCCTTCAAACTCCCACCAAGATTCATAAAATGGGCGATGCTCCTAACAGAATCTGCAACCATGGCAGTATGCAGCCCTGGATTCCTAACAAACAAGATTAAACCACACAGAGGGCTCAAACAAGGCTATCTTCGGCCCAATGCTATATAATATCAGCTTTGACCCGCTCCTCCGAGTAACTGACTCACATCTCATGGGGATAACCGCACAAGGACAATCAACAATCAAGATACTTGTTCTTGCAGATGACTGCGTAGCAGGTATAGCAAACAATGAAGATGCCTGACAGCTGGAACGCACTCTAGAGGAATACTCCAAGGTGAGCAATGCATCGCTCAACAAAAGGAAAACAGAAATCATCCTCTTAAGCAAATACACAAACAATTGGGCCACAACATCAGAACCTCACACCAACACTCGAAGAAAGAAACCAATTATTTTACCCTTTGCAACACCATCCACCACCACTCCTGTCCAACACCTTGGAATCTGGCTAGAATCAGGGGGATATGCTAATGAGACAATGGAAAGTAACCTGATACAGCGAGTATTCAAACGCGTAGCCTCCCTCAAGGGAAGAACCCCAGGATTAACAGGACGAGTTACAGTTGCTAACTCGCTCATCCTCCCAATATTGTGGTACCAGCCCACGCGATCGCCTTCTCACCTACCTTTATAACTTCAATCCGCGCGCTTATCCAGGGCTGGCTGTGGCCTGGCTCTCACCCTCCTATACGGATGGAAACACTATTTGGCCCATGCTCAAGCGGAGGCATGGGACTAATAGATTTTGAGAGCCACGTCAATCACATCCTAGGTACCTGGATAAAGGAAGTCCTTGCTCCAGACCTCCCACAACAACATTGGTCCAGAGCAGCAAGGACTAAATTTGCACAGGCGCTCAGTTTAACCAACCCACATAGTCCACCCAGACCACTTTCATAACTTGCCAAGCACCCTACTGCAACAGGTCCGCATGGAACCTCCCCTCATTTCAAACATATCCTCCGAACTATCTGCCATATGGGATGGACCATAGAGAACATGGGTACTATACAGGGAAGGAGATGACCCAGCCCCCAATTCAAATTAAGAAACCCAGAAAACCACCCCCAGAGGGATATGCTCGCAACAACCCCAAGCATAGCTAGGATAGAATACCTAGATATGTTGGACATTCCCTATGATTTAACCACACATAAGGCAATGTGGAAAATGACTCACCACCCACTCCTACAGCCAAGGATAAGAGCAAACGCCTGGCGCTGTCTGAGAAGGATATATATGATGGCGGACTGTTCCAACTCTCTCCACAAAACATGTGCAGTATGTGGAGGGGAGGGATCCCTACATCACCACCTAGAAACATGTCCCCCAACTAAAGCTATATGGCAGGAAGTCACACGCTTGCTCAAGAATTAAAACGAACAGAAATTCTCAATATCAAAGAGCATCTTCGTGCTCCAGATTGAGTCACCGATCCCATCTACCCTCTGTTCCCTAATAATACCCATTGCAATGTAGACAATACACACAATTGCATTAGATGCATTCAAGGGCACGGTCCCAACCATTCATGGGGTTATTAACAGATTCCATGTCCACTTACTAGAGCACTTCCAATCCTGGCTCTATGGATATATGAGACCAAGACAAAAAGCGCTCATAGAATCATGGTTCCCACTCTGGTTCCTCCACACAGATTCTTTCCTTCACACCTGCTCCATAGAAGGGGAAACCCCCTCGGAGTAGTGCACCAACCCCTCATACCTGGCAGTCCCGCTGGCAACATGGGTAACTTGAGTACCCTGGGGTGCCCAATTTTTATATTTGTTAGTTATTCTCTTAGTTTCACATATATTCGGTAATGTCTGTCCCCTGCTCGGCTTACCTCAGTTAAATAGATCTTGGATAACCATTGTTTGATAAATGAGGCTTAAACGTGACTTGCCTTAATTGACAGTGGGATCTCTAAGTATTTTGATGATCAATATAATCAATGGTCCCAAAAACACAATACTGGTTGTGATCAGAAAATTAATCTAATTGAACTCACATTATGATCTTTGCAGCAACGTTGTCAGGAATTGACCCAACAAGACGTCATGGAAGGGCATCATGAGCCTAGGGGACCTGAAGGTTCTTCTGGCTTATATGGAAGACAAGGACCCAGGACCAGCTATTCCTGTATCTGGAGATGATGATTCATGGAGATAAGATATATCCAAAGTTATATCTACTTTGAAGTTTATAATTGGAAAAGGTGGCTACTAAGTGCAAGATCCATCTTAATGAGAGTCCCTTAGACCCTCAACTTACTTTGAGTGCCTTGTCCACTGAATTTGATTACTTTACTGTCTTTACCTAAGTTGCTTTGGACATCTAAGCTTATTGTAACACAAATGTAAACACCTTGATGACCAAGTAAGCCAAATTGAAGCTCAATTATGAGCCTATCAATTTAAGATTTAGATTTGAAAGATCATCTCACTCAAAAGGCTTCAGCATCCTCCTTAAATCATACCTGGAGAGAAACTCAAAAAGAATTAGATACTATATAAAGACGAATAATTGTACCTGCTCCATTGACTGAAACTGAAATTAAATTCTGCTCCTAGCTGAGTCGCTGGCATTAATATTTTATCAACCCTGGTAGCCTTTTTTTCAAATTTAGTTCCAAAGAAAAATTTGTCCCTGGACAGGAGAGTAATGCTTCATCTTGAATGCCTATGAGAGTTCAATGAAGAAAAAACTGAGCATCAAAAGTTTAATCTTATTCATTCATGTTTAAGTAGTGCTGCCAGAGAGATAATGATCCCTCACCTTTTGGAGTGCCAATCTTGGAGTCAATTTTGAACCTCTCTAATTCAAGTTTTTGGAAGTGACAAAAATCCTTTTATAAAGAAGCAGACTTTCATGGGCATCCAGTTGAATAAGGGAGAAAGTTTCACTGTCTTGCTATACGTTTCTATGGCAACACTCAACCTTTGGTGACTACTAAGAAAATTAAATTGGATGATGCCATCACAGCAGTGTTTTCAGCCTTAGAACTATATAACAAAATTCAACTCCACATGATTGTCCTGAAGCATACTTTTAATTCTTTCCAGGATATTAAGGAAGCTCTTATCAAATAACCCTGTTGGCATGGGTTCACAAAAGTTTTACCACTTCCAGCTGAACCATAGTAAATGTAATAGAGTATAAGAAAGAAAACTTTCTTTCCACTTGACATCACTTTTGAGCCATTTTGAAAGACCAGTTAATTTTCCACCATCGCCTCACCACATCAGTTTATAATATATGTCCTCAGATCCACTACCTGCTGCCCCAATGTGGGGTAACGGTGCTCCACCCAATAGCGTTTACTTCCTGGCAGGCAAACGCGTGCAGACTGGCTCATCCAACTGGCCAAATGCCACTGGTTGTTTTGTCCCTCCAGGGGCTTAGTACTGCACCTCACGCGATTCCATTCAACTTGCCCCCACCCCCTAGCCCTAACCTGATCCAATTTCTTCTTTTGCCTCTGCATTGGTATGGACATCTCTTCCTATATGCTGACAAAGAGATTATTGAGCTTGCAACGACCACCTTCACACCAGCAGGATTTATCAACTTCCGCCCTTACAAGGGCTATTTTGATATTGGATTCCTCACTGAATAAGATGAAGCCGTTGTGGCAGCAACACCCTTAATTTATAAAAATACACCCATTACCACCACCCGTACATGTTTTCCTATTGATATCACACTTGTGGTGAACTTTGCAAACCTTCCCTCACACCTTCCCCCTCAGAAACTCTATAAGGAGCTGATTTCAGGGCTGTCCACTTATGGAACAGACCACATCCTCCAATTACTAGTCCTGAGAAGTGCTGAACGCCTAGCCGCGCTTCAGGCAATGGCTACCATTACCCCTCACCAGCTGTCCATAGCCCAGAACATCTCACCGCATGCCTATATCCCATCAGCACCAGACTACTTCTTTTGGGCTTGCATTGACAATGGTCGCACAGTTTGCCCCATCTGCAATGAATTTGACCATTCCAAAAAGGCATGTCAATCTGATTCCAACACTGCAAAAACCACCAACCCCACCCATGAGGCCACGCCTAAAGCTTTTGAGTGGGGATTTTGGCTTCCCACCCCCTCTGGCTGTGCGCTCAATACATCAGCAAAATCTAGCAACCCAAACCCAAGCTTGCCAACATACTCCCAATTGGTTGAATTGGGAGTAGGTTTGGACCCATATAAAGCCCAAAAGACATACCGCCCAAAACCTACCCAACCACACCCATGTATTTATTAATCAATCCTAATCAATCAAAATCCCTGGGACTTATTAGATGAAGTAACCAAATCTAGTAAAATTGTACCACCTCCAGACTTCCTGTTTAATTTAGAACCTTTTCTGAATTAAGACGTTGATGCCCCATTCCCGCCCAAAAAATATGTCCCCAAACCCCCTTCTGCCCCTTTCCTGAGTGACCATCAGCTAGCAAAGCTGCGGTGCCCTCACCCAAAAGCTGCCACCTCTGAGAAGCTGTGGCACTCTTTATCATTGAATTTAAAGAAGGGCTGCACCCCACCCACTTCCCCCCAATTTCTCTTCTATTGCAAAAGCGAAAATCAAATGGCTAGCTGCAACTGCCTCCACTGCTATCATGCATGTTGCTGAACTGGCAGATTTTTCCCCAACCACGCGCACCGCCATAGCTAACATTGCACAATTATCCCAGCCTATCAACGCACGCATCCAAGCTGAACACTATATTGCTGAACTCATGGAGGCTTTGCTACAGGCCTAAATTGTCAGTATCAGTCTCAACAAATATCTTCTTTGCCTTGACCCTCATCTGGTGGACGCTCCAACCCCCTTGCTCTCAGCATTAATCTGCCTCTCAATGTTGAAAAAGAAATTGAACATCTGCCTGATTCCCCCTCTCCCTCCACCATAAAGAGATAAATGGCTCACCGCTGTTCCACATGATTAGTTGTTTTATTGTTGTTTGTGTGTTTCACTGCTCATTTAGGGCGGTTGGTCAAAAATTTTCAGTTTGTTTGTTTGGTGTTTCTGTTTTGGTAATGTCTGTCCTATAGTCAGCATATCTCAAATAAATTATAAAGAATATAAAAAGGAAATCTGGTGTACTTAATGTAATGGATTTGTCATCAGGTTTGAAATTGTTGAAAACTACGTTCAGATATGCCAGAAAAAGAGGGGTCAACATGAAGGGTGAGGCTCTTCATTTTTTAATATCACTAAGCCTAAACCTAAGTCCATTTTCCCTAATGATATTAAACAAGTGATTAAAGCGAAATCATAGAAGGTAATCAGGTCTTCAAATGATAGTAAAGAATCTACTATAACATATTTCTCATTCAATGAGGCACCCATGTTCCTCACTTTGCCCCACAATTTAGTAGCTTAGTGACTCAAGTAGAAGTGAAGGTTCAAAATATTTTAGTACTAGACATTGTGGATAGTGGCTCACCTGTTAATGTCATATCTTCTAAACTTATGAAGCGGATTAAGATGGCTCCAGATTTACCTCAGTATAAGGAGTATGGGACTGTCAGTCTTTATATAAACTTGAGCTATTGGAGCGTACTCTTCATTACCTATACAATTTGGAAATTCTTAATAACAACTTCCGCTTTTGCCTTGGATTTTTCAAGTTATGATCTTTTTCTTAATCCTCAATTCTAAAGGGAACAAGTAGCTATTATCAATTATGCTGAAGGATTTCTATCTCTCTTTATACATTAGTGCTATTCTTTTTAAAAAATTTCTCAGGATAAAACTGAAATTGAGTTCAGTCATGTCTATTTAAAAAGAAGATAAAGTCAAATGATTAGAGTATCATCTACATGGGTCTAGAGTCTGATTGCCTCCTAAATCATTAGATGGATACAAAGGTATACCTCTCTATTCACCTAATGCAATGGTAAATTTTGCTAAATCTTAAAACTATTGTGGACACTTGAATTCATGTTACTATACCCTCTGTGAAGCTATTAGAGTTTTCAGGGACATCAAAATCTTTTTGGTAAGAGAATTTTTGACTTTTTCAGGTTTATAGATCATGCATATGTTGGTTCTATTTCGGTTTTATTAGCAAACTTAATGGATACACCAATGAATGTTAGCCTAGTACCACAATTGCTTTTGTTCACCCTTTTTTTGTTGAAAAAGTGGAAGACGTTCACAGATCTGGGGAATTAATACATAAGGGTCTTGAGCAGCCCCCTATCATTGGACATACTAGCCCTTCCGTTGGCCCTGGATTAAATGCTGATCAGCGTAAAGAAGTAAATCAATTATTGGAGAAATATTATGAACTTTTCTAACTTCTACATATGACTTTGGTAAAATAATTGGTGTATTACATCAAGTAGAGACTGGAGATGCGCCCCATTCCGCGCCCAACCATATTGAAAGAGTAAAGTTGAAGAAGCTTAGGTGACGGTTGAACTTAAACAACTATTGAATTCTGGGTTTTTTGTTCTATCCCATAGTCCCTGGGCTTTCCCCTTTTATTAGTCTGGTAAAAAGATGGTGGTCATAGAGTCATGATGGATTACTAACGCCTCAATGTAGTTACTAAAAAGGATAATTATCCCCTTCCTCAGATTGACGATTCTCTTCAGTTAATTTCCAGCTCCCAATACTTTTCATCCATGGATCTAGCAAGTGTTTATTGTCAAATAGAACTGGCACCAGAATACTGATCTAAATGTACCCTAATTACCAAAAAGAGTTGTTTGAGTCCACCAGAATGCTGCAGGGATTTTAACACCCCAGATAATACCACCAATCAATGTATGAGATTTTGGGTGACCTCAAACTTTCCTGCAATTTAGTTTACCTCGATGATATAACTATGTTCTCAAAGACGTTCAAATCTATAAGGATCCCCTATGAGAATTATTTAGTTTCTCTGAAAGTTCTTGCTAAAGTTGAGACAATCAAATTGTTTAATTTTTTCAAAATGAAATGGAGTTTCTTGGGCATTGTGAATTAAATAAAGGAATTCAACCTTTTCCCAATAAGATTGATGTGACTAAGAAGATGTCCCGGCCTTCTAGTTAAAGAGCTATACAAGTATTTTTGGGATGGTAGGATACTACTGACAGCTTATCCCTAATTGCTGAGTTATCAGAACCCTTATTTTCTATAACAAAAATATTTACTGTTTGAATGGAAACTGAACAAGAACAAGCTTCTAATTCACTTAAGACAACCTTGTGTACTCATACAATTCTAATTCACCTCTGTTTTATAGCCTTTTATATTGTTTACTGATGCCAGTGGTGTCGCAGTTGTAGCAATCCTCTCTCAACATGATGACAATGAGGTAGATCATCCAATCGCCTACTACATTATGACTCTAAGTAAGGCGGAGAGAAGTTATAGAGTAACTGAGTAGGAGTGCCTGGCTGTCATTTAGCTATTGAACAACTTTGTCCCTATCTGTATGGAAATCATTTCACTATGGTCGCTGACCATGCCTCATTATGGTGGCTACAACAAATGAAGGGCCTCAGGGATGGTTTGTGCACATGGCCCTTCGCTTATATATTATATTTACTCTATTGAGCACCATGCCGTAATATCCTTTAAAACGCAGATGGTCTATCCAGGATGCCTGTCTTGGCTGTGCTCACTCCTGAAGAAGATAGAATTTATGATATTATCAGCAGACCAGAAAGATGGGCTCTTAAGTCTAAAGAAATACAGGATGAACTTTAAGGAGACCAAAAACACTCAGATTAAAGAAGGATCGCTTTGTAAACTTTATGAATGATAAATGGATCCCTTATATCCAACCCTCTTCTCAAACGGAAGTAATTGTTGAAAAACATAATGCAATTTTCCATAATGCCATTAAGAAAACTTTTAAGTGGCTGAAGATTTGATACTTTTGGGATAGGATGTTGCAAACCACCTACAGAGCCTTTGAGGAGTAATTTATTTTCTAGAACCAGGATCAGCCTGGACCTCAATATCAACATCAAATTGTGCCTCCTTCTGGACCTTTCCATAAGTTAGTATCGATGCAGTGGGGCCTTTACTGACAGGGCTACATGGCTATAAATACATAATGTTGGATATAGACCATATAATTAAATTGGTGGAAGCCATTTTGGTGCCAGCTGCTACTACTAAAGCCATGACAATGTTTTATTCCAACACGTTTTCACTTGCATGGGTGCCTTCAATTTGAGTATTGGATAATGGTCTCATTTTACGTTAATGGTAATATGGGGCTGACTTTACTACATAATACTAGTTATCATTTTGTTTCTCCTTATAATCCTTCATCCAACGGAGCTGTTGAACGTGCTAATGGGACTTTGGTTTCTATCTTGCAAAAGGTGGCAACTTCAGATCCTCATCTTTGGTATCATTACTTTCCTAGAGCATCGATAGCTTACAGAATAAGCTATCACCAAATTATTAAGATGTCCCCATTCCAGGATTTATATGGAAAAAACCCAGATTGCCAAGTAGTGTATAACTGTTACTAGACAATACTGTGCCATATACCACTGATTTAGCTATGAGAACTCTAGCGGATGAGATAATTTGGCTACAGGCTCTTGCTATGGAATGAATAATATTCACAACCTCTAGTGAAACCAAACAATCAGATGCCAATTAACCTTTATTACTTATTTTTCAATAGGTAAAACTTTTTATGTTACATCATCTTCAACTAGGAGGTTGATAATAAAGCTTGATACCACTTAGTCTTGTCCATATCAAGTTGTTCACAGAATAAGGGTGATTAGCCTGGCAGGTAAAACTGCTTCCACCCTAGTGCAGGTTTCGAGTTCAAAACCTGTACTGGCTAGAAAAATCCTCGGTGTGGTATATTTGTCCCAAGGTCAACCCACCTCAAATATTTTTTAAGTTGTTCACAGAATAAAATTGAATAAGCATTGCCTATTTGGCCCATGGATCTTTAGTCAATAAAGTTCATGCTCTTGCTCATAGGCCCTATGTTCCTCTTCAACAGGATCTTGAAGGGGGCATTGGCAGACATCATGATGACAATAGAGATGAAATCAACCATACTTTCATAAGAAGATTACCTCAATGTTAAATCAATTGATGAAGGAGTCATTTCTATAACTGATCCTAGATTTTCAGAGTATTCAGCTGCCTCAAAAGTTACGACTTCTGATGTAAATGGACAACCTCCAACATCCTTTAGGAAATCATCTCAATTATCATCCTGCCAGCAGTTGATGATATATCCTGTACAAAGAGAGCTTAGTAGTCCACCTTGTCAAATACAATGCTAAATTCCTAAGAATATATATGAAGTTTTAATTAAAATAAACATCCCTTGTTTTGTCTTAAAATCCTTTTGTTAGATTTTGTTAAAGGATTTTTCACAATTATCTTTCAAAAATATCCTGCTCTTGAATTTACAGCTTTGTGCATTCTTATTTTTTTACCCTCATCTGTTTGACTACTTTCCCATTGCTTTAAGAGTTTCAAACTTGGCCAGTTGACTATTTTCCCGTGGCCTGAGAACCTCATTATATAGAAATTAGCTGCACCATCGTTTAGTCTAGATCAACTGACGTTGAATTTAGGTAGTATGATAATCTCTAAAATTTATAACATAGTTTCTATACATATAAAAGAAAATTTGTAGAAGTCTAATAATGGAATCAAACCTCTTTTATCAATTTAACCTGTCTATATTTTAAAAATTGTTATAGTTTGATTGTATCTATATCCTGTATTTTTGAACTATAAAAATTAAATTCTGTGGTAGTAAAAAGCTTGATGCTGAAAAGCATCATAGAGTCCTAGAAGTTTCTAATTAATGTAAATGATCTATGCTATTTTACTAGCTAGACTATTAAAGAATCTAGATATATAAAAAGTATGGTTATCTAAAGGATGTAATAGAGAGCTGAGTTTATACAAAAAATCTATCAATAATCTATACAATTTTCCAAAGCATCAGGATTCTTAATCATTATTGATAAAATGATCATGGAAATTTTTTTTGTAAAAGGTAATGCTAATATTTTTTGAATGAAAGGAAAGTATGGTAGTGAGCATCAACTTGATCAATATGTTGAGGCGATGGACACCGCAGCCTCATAAACAAAGAAATTTCACATCTATACCTCCTTGTGCCACATGTTGTTGATGCTCCTACCCCAATGTTGTCTGCCATGGTCTGCAAGCTAAAGCGGGTGCAAGACAAAAGTTTCCTCAACTCTTCCTCACTATCTTTTATAGCTTCCTAGGCTGATAGCTGAGGTGCCATACTGAAGATTTTTATTTTATTTTATGATAATCTTTTTGTTTGGCTTATTTGCAAATAAAGATGCATGGCGGCCTCCCCTTTTGGGTTGGGACCACTAATGTTAAAAAAGAAAGTATGATAGTAATTATTAATAGATCAGTATATCCCCCTTTAGGTTGAGACCACCTAGTGCTAAAAAAGATAGTAATTATTAATGTAATTTTCTTTTATAATATGAAAGAGTAAGTGAAAGAAAGAACCACCATTATTGCTAAGTAATTTAACAGTGAATTAATCAAATTTTAATTACTTAATAAGCATACTTAAATCAAAAGATGAAGTATATAATTAGAAGCCTTATTTCTAGCATAATCCTAGAGGTAGTACTTACTATATGTTGTAGTATATTGACAGCAGACAAGGTGACCTGAGGATCTAATATAATAGAATATTGAGATAGTATCTATGAAAAGTTTTTTGAGATACAAATAATCAGCAAAATCTTTGAGAAATATAATTGTTTAAGGATACAAAATTAGATAGAATATCTTTGAGCTAATTTTCATGACAAATATTGTAGTATCTCATGAGTGTTTTCTAACCAGCATAGGAATCATTATTTTAGATTTATATAGGAATCTATTCATCCTGTTTTCAACTCCTTTCATACCACTAAAAAAAGGTTCAAATATGTTTTTACAAAGTAAATGGCTATCTAGATCAAGTCTATAATTAATCATTTGACATGTGAGTTTAAATTGCGTCATGAATTGTACATAGGTTTAAGACCATAAGGAAGTACATAATTATATATACCATCAAAATAATAATTAAATTCCCTCTAAAATGAAAGAAAATAGTTTTTACCATAACTAGAATGATAAAATTTTTAGATCAGATAATAATCTCAAATCATTTTAAAACAACTTAACATATGTTTTATGAATTTTTCATCATTTATTTATCATGCGCTAAACCTTTATCCAGTCTAGTTGTAACAACTTAACTCTCTTGCTATGACCTTACTTACAGAAGAAAACTAAGAGACGATGCTGAAATCATAGAATTCCATATAATACTGTAAAATCTCTACAGATGGACTTTAAAAACAGCAATTACTAGTCTGGCGTCAGGAAAATTTGTTCCTTTAATAAAAAAGTATATGCCAAGAGTATGTTACATTATCTAAATAAAGTTCTATTATTTTTTCATTAAGATAAAACTCATGTCAACTATAGATTAGCACTAAAAGAAGGTTTTTTTAATGTGGTAGTGCGCAGTTTGAGACTCTTGGTTCTTAAGTATATAATTTAAATCTATTATAATTATAAGAATAACCTATACCTGAGACTCAAGTCCTATTATACTGTAAATATAGTCTATCACAAAAGCTAATGTAAAATTTTAATTATAATTAAGAAATAATTAGCTCTTTGTGAAAATTATGTGAAATGGATAGCATAGAGTGAACAATTTTCTATATTAAAGTTTGAAATTCATGAATCTCCTCTAAATATAAAGAGAGTATCTGTAGCTCTTTGGTTCTAAAGGAGTTGAAGGAAAATCCAAAACTATGTAACCCAAGAGCCTACTAACAAAATGAATAAGAATAAGACACTGCAAATGGTGGCAACATGGTGACCCAGTAGAGCATAATGATATTTGTTAATAACGCCAAATAAACTAGAAAAATGAAACGGCTGAACTTCTGGGATGAGTTTGTACCAACTGCAACCTAAAGTCTAGATTCTATAGAGCTATAATGCTTAGTGTTCTAGATTCCACATAAGGCGAAAACAATTAATAATACCTTTTTAAAAGTATATAAATTCATATGGGATGGGATACCTCCTTAAGGGGTCCACAGACAGGCAATACCAAGAATTAATAAAATAAAAAATTTATATAAATTTATTAATAGGAGTCAACTGCTAAAGAACTTTATTTGGCAAAACTAATATATGGGAAAATGGTGGGATGGGACACAGTTGTTTTGGAGTGGACTAAGCACAATCTAGCATATAAAATCAGACTATTATTGACAGTTGTTGGATTTTAACTAATTTCTATATAGGTACTTCAAAGGCGTCTTATTTATTATTAGTTCTGATACACTAGCTGTAATGGGCGGATTTAGCCAGTATGCTACAAAGGAGTTGGGAAAAACCAGCCATGTTACTGACCACATAACTGACAACCTAGCAGTAATTTAACCCTGAACCCGCACGCCATTTCTGGATGTCATAACATATTCTCAAATGACAGTCCCAATGACACTGCATTCAAATAGCAGAGTCTGGATCCAGGACAGCGTTGAGAATGAGGTCAATGCCTGACCTAGCTTGCTTGGGAGCTCATCCTTAAGATCTGGGTTTAAATATATGTTTTATAATAATTAATCGTTTTGAAAGATAACAAATGTCTTTATTAAATAATGTAAGATTTCTTAGAAAATAAAGATAAGTTCTCAGTTACTATTTTACCCATTATATAGCATTACAAAGCCCACTAAACTAAGTTCATCTAACCTAACCTTTCAAATAATGACAAGATCACCATATTAAAAATCTACATGTCCCATTTAATCATTATTTGAGGAATTTGGTATGACAGTGGTACATTCTTCCAGATCAAACTCTTGTGCCAAATTTACAAATTCATACCTATGATGACCACGTTCCTGATCCACTCTTTGCTTCCAGATTTAATTCACCAGACTTGACCTTTAAATTCATGGCAGGATCTGATATTTCAGCCACTAGGCAATGTGCAGATTATGCTGTGCCTGATCCATTACATCACCCCCTTGTGAGGCCCAGAATTCCCAGACCTTCTTCAGGCACTGCAAACACTCCTCCAGTGCTTGCCAGGACGCCTCTTCTACTGGATACCCCCTCCATTTCACCAAGAACTTCTTGCCCCTCACCCATCATGCATCAAGTATTCTCTAGACATCATATTACTGGTTTTCCCCTATCAAGAGGCTTAACGGTCCTGGCCACTCCAGTCCTTTAGATCAGAACTCTCAAAGTTGTGAGGCGTGGATCATCGGGTAGTCCTTCAACCTTTCCAAGAGCTCCAGTTAAAATGCAACTTGATTGATAGCCCAAATAAATTTTTAAATGGGCCCAAAAATTCTGGGCCAAGTTTGCAACTTTTTCACCAGTATGGTGTAGTTCTTGGCCATCACTAGCACCCAGCCTCCAGGAGCAAATTGCGGATCTAGCGCTCTTTTTTAGTCTTCCTGATGCTTCTGACATGCCCTTGGTTTGTTTCAGATCACCACCATAATTTCTTCCTGATGTCCGCCATATTTCATCCTATTTAATCCGCCCCTGGTACAATCCACCTCCCAAACCCCCATTCAACGCAGGATTAAGTCCATGGTACATAAAATATGGGGACACTCCCATTGATAAATGACTGTGGTTACAATATGCAAATGGGCCAACTGGACTCATGAGATCCAATCGTCCTGCCAATTTAAATGCTATAATGGAGGTATTGTTCATGTAAATGATTTACTCTCTCCATTTTGCCGTTGGACTGGGGATGATACACCAAAGCCCTACATGGGCGAATCTTCAAATCTCTGAACAAATAGACCAGAATTTTGAAGAAATTGGGGCCTGCAGTCTGAAATGATTCTCGCCAGTAATCCATTACAGGTAAATATTTTGTTAACGAAAATCTTTGCTGCGTCCTTGTACACAAAATTGGTGGTGCACAAGAAAAGTTTGGCATATATAGTCAGTTGATTGACAATGACCATAAGTGCATCCTTCCCCTGGACCTTTGGCAACCCAATGATAAATAACACACTAACAGAACACCACAGGCGACCTAAATTTGAAGTGGGATAAACTTACCTGCGGGGCTTCCTCAAATGCTTTGACCTAGCACAAAATAAGCATTCCTTCACGTACTTCATAATATCCTTTCAGATACCTGGCCATGAGTAATTACGCCGCACCATTTGACCATCTTATTGACTCCCAGGTGGACCACCAACAGGTGGCCATAAGAAGCTTGCAATATTCTCCATTGTAATAATGAATTTGGGACCCACATACGCGAGTAATAGTATAATTTGCATGCCTTTTCCTATATTTATGATGGTGGACATGCTGCTGGCCTTCTGCAATCTCATCCCATAACTGGCGACCAAATGATAACTTCCTCCGTTTCTGCCAAATCTCTTCTCCTAGTTCGCTATCCTCGCCTTCAATCACCAAAAATGATCCAGCCAGAACATTGTCGCCATGTTGTATCCTTCCAATTCTTTCTTATGTTAAGCCAACCCCGCCTCACAAGTCAGACAATCTGAAAAAGTGTTGGCTGATTCTGGCTGGTACTCTAACTGAAAATTGTACTATATCAGCTCCACATGCCAATGGGCTTGTTGCTGGTCCATCTTCCTTGGCTCACAATGATAAGCCAGCACGCAATAATCTTTTCTTAACCACAGATGAGTGACGAGCATAAAGCAGATGGTTCTGCCATTCCCGCAAAGCTGGATCCACACTAGAAACTCTATTGTATATTGGGTAATTAGTTTCTGCTGGGATCATTTTACAACTAAGGTTGCACACAAGGTGTTCTAATCTTACTTCCCTTATTGTAGTAGCACTGCGCCCATGGCGTAATTTTATGCATCCATCTCAGCTCTGAAAGGTTTCTTGGGGTCTGAATTAGCCAATGCAGTCGCCAACAGAAACTTTTAATTTAACAAAGTGAAAGCCTACTCCTCTTTATCTCCCCCGTACAAACATAGCAATCCATGTTAATTGCATAAGTAGTAGAGTTATTTGCAACATATTTTTACAAACCACTGGAGAAGATTAAAAGTCCTCAGTTAATTCTAACCCCTGTTCAATCCGCCAGTGCATTTCATGATTGAACTTTCCGCAATTTGTCAGGGCATATACAAGCCCATTCCTGAACATGGAATCGCCCAAAAATATCAACAAACTCTGGTTGAATTCACATTTTGATAGATTAACTGCAATCACTCTCTTGGCAAGTACTTCCAGCACCTCCCACCATTGTGTACATACTTATCCTATGAATGGAAAATACAAGAATGCCATTTACATACGTGACATAGCAAATGGACAATCATCCCACTCATCAATTAATCAATCATGCTGGAACACCGTTGGGGCATTCTATAGCATAAATGGCATTACCAGGTACTAAACACCTCTAAGTGGCATTTAAAAGTAAACAAGTTGGGTCAACCTTGAGAAAAATATACCACACCGAGATTTTCTTAGCCTGTGCTGGTTTCAAACCTTTATCAATCAAAACCTGACCCAGAGTGGAGCAGGAACCACCCCGCTATGCTATCACTCCTCTCTAAGTGTCATTTAAATGCCGTAAATTTATAATGTTCCATCCTTACAGGTATTTGATTAAATGTGTACGCAAGATCTAGTTTCATGAAAATGGTACAACCCATGACTATCAGGAGAATATCCTCCATCAAGGGCATGTGATAAGTGCTGGCTTAATAAATGTGTTTAGCCTTTAGAAGTCCACATACGTCCTTAATACATCACTTTCCTTTGGTACCAGTGGTAATTGTAAAAATCAAGTTCATCTCAATTGTTAGTTTTGACTCAGATTCAGATTTTCTGAATCAGAGTCAAATCATTCCAAAGTACTTTTGGCTCAGTAATTATGGGCGCTGGGTTGTGCCTCACCAGAATTGTAGATTGGACTCATATGAGCTTAATCAATGATTCAGGTGAGGCCCCCAAAGGGCAGCCTTTATAAGGCACACCTGCTAATTCCAAAGCTCACTTTGAAATTTTACTCCTAGACTTCCCTTCCTGCGGAGCATTGTCAGTTGCTCCTCAGATGAGCTCTAGTCAGCGGGCCCTTTTTATATCCATAATAAAAATTAAAGGTTGTTTCAGGGTTAGCATACCTCGCTTACCTGTTAATCTTTTTCAGGTGTCCAGTTTTGAGGAGCTTTTGTGTGGTTGAGTCAGACCAGCCACATAGAGGACTTTGCATAACCAACTCATAGTAGGTAATGTTTGGCGCTGTCAGTGCCTCAAACATCTCCCTACTCAGTTAGGCTGCTTTGGTTGCTTGTCAGTGCACCAAAGGATCATTTTTTATATGGCGTCAGAAATTGGGATTTTCCGATTGTAACAGTAATGGTGACATGATGGAGAATTTTGAAGGATAAATCAACCCCTTGCCCAACATTAAAGTTACATGATCTTTCAATGCCACTTTCGCTCATTGGTTTAGCGGGTAAAGCAGGCACCTATGGGGAAGTTTGGACCTTTCCTTGAACTGAAATGAAAATGAGGATGAACCAGTGGGGGAAAATGGCAAATCCATCTTTGCCCCAAATACTCTCACAAACTCACGTTATTCCACCAAAAATCCTCTGCCTGCATAACACCCATGCTCTTGGATTCATCCAACTTATACTCGCCCACTATCAACATCCATCTCATCAGATAATCCAAACTCATATTCAAGGTAACTGCATGGAAAGGCAAGTCAATTTGGGTTAAAACTGATGCCACCAACGTATCCCCAACACCACTGGATAGGCCAGATTCTCTAAGGCACAAAACTGCTCCTTAAACTAAATGGTTCTGCTGTACTCCTATTGAGGGACTTATTTGTCATAAGGGAGCTCTCCATGACACATCAGTGAACATAACCTCCAGTCCCATATGGATCTTCAACTTCAATTTCTCAGCATACATGAGCTCAACGTGATTTCATCCACCCCTGTATCCATCAGGGCCATCATCTCTTCTGTTTCTCTGTCTGTGTATAACTCCACCGGGATAAATAAATGAGGATAAAGCAAAGAGGTCGATTTTTTGACTGATTTTTTGAATTGTGAGTTTGTTTGTGACAAGTACTTGTGCATGTTCTCCTTTTTAAGTCCATGCCTCACCGCTTTATTGGATTTCTCTAGATCCCTTGTCAAGATCCCCCTGTATGTTTCTGAAAATTTCTTGTAACTGTATGCCAGCCCCCTGACAAAGCTGACAACTCTCCAGAGATTGACCTTTTCCCAGCAACATGGATCTCTTGCACTGGTATCATGCCAACGTCAATTTCTTCTCAATCTGTAGGGCTAAAACAACCTCCTCTGCCAGCATCTCCTGAACTTTTGCTGCCACCATGGCTTCCAGTAGATAGACCTGTAATCCTTGATGGAATATTCTAGAGGATTTGAATTTGCCACCCAAGTTGCTTCTGCAAATGGACAGGAAATCCGAGTGTACTCTTCCACTGAGCTATGCACCTGGGTAACCATCAGGAGTGCTAACCATGATTCATCCTTAACCAGATTTTGGAAGAACGCACAGTTGATTAGATCTACACACTCATCCATAGAGCTTGGTAGGCGACCCTGTTCCTCAGGCAGCTCGTGCACTCACCTTCCAAATCTGAGGGCACTGCATCCACAATTAGAACTATCTGGAGCGAGAAATGGGCCTCCCCTTGTTGCTTGTGCCAAATGTGCCTGTAAACGAATCTGCACTATCACCTGGTTAATTTTGCCCAGCGCCTCCATAGAAAGGGCTACACGCCCGTTGTTTGATTTGAACACTAACAGGATTTCTTCACTTTTGGCATCGTGGCACCCCATAACTGCCTCACCTCACACATTAAAAGGCCAGCAATAAGCCTACCATTACCACGGTTAACAAATATCAGTATCATTTCTCACCTCCTGGGATCACCACCTCCTCTCAGGGCCCCACAAGACAGACAGGAAAGTAAATAATTTTATCTAATGTAAGGGGTGGGTTTGTACCAGTATGCTACAAAAGATCTGGGAAGGACCAGACATCTTACTTACCACATAACTGACAACTTGGTAGATATACAACCATGAACCTGCACGACATGTCTGGATGTCATAAAATATTCTCAAATGACAGTCCCAGTGGAACAGCATGCCAATAGCAGAGTCTGGCTCCAGGACAGAATCAATAATGAGGCCGATGCCCAGCCTAGCTTGCTTGCTGAGCTCATCCTCCAGATCTGGGTTTAAATATATGTTTTTATAATAATTGATAGTTAAAATAAGATAGCAAATGTCTTTATTAAATATTGTAAGATTTTTTAGAAACTGAAGCTAAATTCTCAGTTATTGTTTCCCCCATTATATAGCATTACAAAGCCCACTAAACTAAGCTCCTCTAATCTAAGCTTTCAAATAATGACAAGGTCACCATATTAAGAATCTACATGTTCCATTTAATCATTATTTGAGGAATTTGGGATGCCAGTGGAAAGTTTCACCTAATTAAACTCCAACCCAAATTGTAAAATTTTATATACCTATTATGACCCCAATCCTGGTAACTCTTCTACTAAACATAACCTTTGAACTTGGGCTTCAAATTCATGGTGGACTCAAGGTTTAATCCATAAGGTTGATGTGCAGACCAGGCTGTGCTTGATCCATTACACTAGCAACTTTTTAAAGAACTTTTTTATAGGTAATTAATAAAAAGAATTTCACCTTATTAGGCTAATAATAATTGATCTAAGTGAAAAGTATCTTTTTTTAGTACTAGATGGTCCCAACCCAAGGGGGGATTCATCAATGTGAGTGAAAAGTATCTTCTTTACCTGGAATCATGAATATTGATAGGATGTAATACAGTGTGTTTCTATGCAATTATCATGTCACTAATGAGAAAAGGTCTTTATTTTTGATGTAAGATTAGAAACATTATCTCTTGTAATAATAGATCATATCATACAAATTTTGATTTTTGATATATTTACTTACTTATCACAACTCTTTACTGGGTAGTGAGGTTACTTTAAGTCAGAGGTAAATCTTTATAGTTAAATGCCATTTCTTGGATACACTTAAATTAAAGTTTTATAGAATTAATATTTGATTCAGAAGAGCTATTGGACTTTCTGACAATGACCGCCTCAAGATCTAGCCTAGGCTCCTATACTGACTGAGGAGATGGCTAAAGACTCAATTGATAATAGTTCAGTGTCAACATCTAAATTGAATATTTAATACCTTAGTGGTAAATAATGTGATATAGTCTAACCCAAAGTCTATCAAGTTTATATGTAACCTCAATGTTGATGGTGATAAAATAAAATAGTTTGCCCAATTTGATACCCAAGTAATCTCAGTCTTTGAGCATTAACTGAAGACCTCTCTAAATTTTGTGGAAAGGGGAAGTGTTGCCAATGCTTGTAACCATATGATCTCAATGGCTAACCTTTGCATTGCTAATTAGTTGGTTGCATGGTAGAAGAAGTTAAAAATGGGTTATATACTTGAACGTAAAAATAGGATCTCGCCCATGAAGGGCTTTAAAAGGGCACATACTAATTAACAGATGATACTGACCCTATATGCTAACATTGCACTTGAGAGATATAACTTCCATTGATTAGGATCCAAAGAGGTCATTTTCTAAAGTATAGCCACAATGGTGCCCTTGTCTTTTTAACAGCTCCATTGGTAGCAGGATGGTAAAGTGCATTAAAGGATTGATAAGTACCCACTAAATATTTTATTTCTTTAACTAATAAAAGTTGATTCTTTCTATCATTGGATAATATAAACTCTTGGACTGGCACTTCTTGTATAGATGTGTTTAAAAAAGAGTCGTGTCTTTGTAGTATCTATTAAAACAGAAATGGCTTCAATTCATTTAGAAAAATGCCAATAGCTAAAATAATATAGTGATGACCATACATAGCAGTAAGAAGAGGGCCAACCACATTTATACTCATAGATGAAAAAGATATTAGGACCAAATGTTTAATGTTGAAATTTATGACTATAGGTGCCTCGTTTTTAATAAGTTAAACATGAGCTAAGTACATCATGTACGGTTTCTACCATATTTTCCCTGAAGAATTAATCCATTTACTAAGCTGGTTTTCATTTAGTTACTCCATGAACATTAAGTTGATGATCTTCCATTACAGTATCAATCCTATCAGAGGGACGGGTAAAAGGCAATTAATCAGTACCAACCTTTTTGTAAAGAAACTCCTTTTTTGTCTATGTTTCAATAGTCATTTATTTGTAAACTGTGGATAATATCTTCAAATTCTTGATTCCAAATATTGTGTCTAACAATTAAAAAACTCTAATTTTCATTATCAAACTGGGATTCTGATAAGTAAGATAAACCATTAATCTTTGATGTATTGCACCAGCACATGCACAATTGAAATTTCATAGTTTTAAAGTTTTAGCGCTATAAGGTCAGGCGTCCATCTATGTCTTTCATTTTTAAAATCCACTTTAATGAGGAACGATTGATTATAACTGCAAAATATATGCCATTAAGTAGGGCCAAAATTTTGATAGATGATAGCATAGAAAGGCATTTTCTTTTGGTTACACTATAGTTACATTCATCTTTGGTGAGGAATTTTACTTTAATAGGATATAGGATGTTTTAAAAAGGCTAGTATCATGTTAAGCAAATATGGCTTCAATGGTGTTGGACATTCTCCTTCTCAAATTTTAAAAAATAATGTTGGAGGTAAAAATGCCCACAAATCTATTACTACAATTGGCCAATTACATGTATGGTCTTCAAACAATACTATGGTTAATGAGGGTATGAGTACCATCAGCCAAAAGACCCTGGCAGATTATTGGTGGAACCCTACCCATTGGGAAAATATGTTTTATAATTAAAATCAGCTTAATATGGTAAGAACTGATAGTAGGATTGCTCCGACTCCTTGGCCAAATTTGAGGTGTCCATTACCAAATGGGTCTGTTCTCCCCTGAGGTGAGAAGATTTTACCCACAAAAGATTGGGTGCAATTTATCAAATCATTACCACACAGGTTGGTTTTGCCACAGAATATTTACCCTCATTCTAATAGGCTGAAAGCCTATATTTCCTAATTTGGATGATTCAGCTTTTTAACACTATAGCCCCAAATTCCCATGGCCCCAAGGTTTAAACTAGTTTAAATATAAAATACTAGTATCAAAGAGAGGAGCTTTTTCTGGTTTGCCCCACACATGTAAAAACAAAAAATAAAAAACTTAGTTTTCTTAGGAGATTATTATTTATTTTAAATATTTTATTGTGGGATCCAGCGGCACATAGCACCAGCGAGCATAACCCTTGATGGATTCTGACAAATGGCACCATTCCTTGCATCCATAAATAAGAAAAAATCTCATCAAAGTCAGGGTGAGCTAAAACAGGAGCAGTAGACAAAGAATGGAGTAAGAGGTCAAACAATTGCTGTTGGTTCTCTTAAAAATTTAGTACTTCCTTATTCAATAGATATAGTAAGAGCTCTGCAATTTCAGTAAATTGAGGGATGGATTGGCAGTAATAATTGACCATTATCAAAGATACTTGTATACTCCACAAACGTTCAGGAACAGGCATGTCCCATATTGCACTCACTTTGGGTGACTGGGATAATATTCATTTTCTAGTTGACCTTATGACCTAAAAATTATACTTCAGTTTTTTATGTAAAGAACACTTGGAAGGTTTTATTTTTGTGAGCACCTACAAAGGCGTTCAAAAACAATCTTTAGGTTAGTTATATGTGTTGAAAATCTTGCAACATGCCACATTTGGTACTCTTCAACTGTGTCAAGCCAATGGTATGACAACCGTTGACCCTTGCTATTTCACTGTCATTGACAACCTGTTGCTACTAGTTTTCAGCATCAATTCCCTAACTAACTACCAACAACTCCGCCAGGAGGAATACTGATACTAGGATATTAGACCTGCAACTCAAACTGAGTGGAATATCTTTAACCCTTATTGGAAAGTAGTTTAGCAGCTATTCTGGAGAATCTACGCGGGGATTATAAGTAGCTTAAATGGTGAGCAGTAGTTCTGACTGCTCCCTAGATCTCTAAGTCCTATTTTCCCATTATCCAGCATTGCATTGCTTCAACAATAGGAAGATATGAGCATGAAAGATCCATATGCACTCACCTGGAATCTATCCTTAGGGATCTCCAAAACCAACTCAAAATTAATAAAGTCAAACTTTTCATTAATAAAAAGAATGCGCACAAAAGATTCATTAATTTAAGTAAAAAACCAGCTATTTATAAAAGACGTTTATCTAAAGCCTATGCCCGTCTATTGATTAATATCAGCTAAACCCACTATTGAAATTCGTGAGAAATTGTGATATGCAGGCGCTACAAAGGCTACGAAATTATTAGTTTTGTGGCTCTTATCAAGAGAGTGTCTGTAACTCTCTAGTTCCCAGTAAGGTGGTGTGGAATGCAAACCCACACTTCTAGGGAACTAGCTGTTAAGAAAATGGGAAATAAGGCACCACGAATGGTGCCAGTACAGAAGGGACCCAAGGCAAGGGTGTAGAGCGTAGGATACAGTACCAGGCAATTGAGAAACAACAATACTTGAGTGGACACCAAAGGGGAGTCCATAATCAGGTGTAAATCGGTGCTAGGAGGCCTGGGTGCCTCGATCTAAAGGGGACCTGAGTGGCCCAAGGGAGCACCTGAAAATTTAATTATTCGTGATAATATGTAGTTGCCAACGTAGTTGGAGACCTCCATGAAGAGGTCTGCACCCAGGTTCGCCCAAGGAACCATAAGCAAAACTTAAATAAAAATGGGAAATTTTATTTTTGAAAAGTCGACCAACAAGGAGTGTTGGTCACGAAAACCATATTTAAACAGAGTCAGGGTAATTATGGGTCTGCGGAAGTGGGCACAGGCCTTGACGCTCCAATAGACAAACACCTCCATCCAAATTGGTAAATACATCAAAATTGTCTTCACTTGAGTAATTGACTGAAGTTGTATTCTACCCAAACACATGATTTTGTAGCTAGAATGGGTTCTGAACCCCCATTCTCCAATCAGCTGAATTGAACTGTCTATGTTTATCAAGTAGCTTGTCCATTTTTTAACGCCTGGGCTGACACAAGGGGATGGGCATTTTGCACCTCATTAGTATCAACCTAAGCATATTTGGCTTGTACCCAGTGTTGGTATAATGGTGCTTGAGGTCAGGGAGGGCCTGAAGTTTTACCTTCTGGGCCTCCTGCCACCCAGCCTTATCCTTGGGTTTGGTGCCTACTATCATGTCATTTAACCATGACATTACCCTCTCCTAATGGGGCTCAACCCCCCCTCCAGGGGCTTACGCTAGGGAAAAGTTTTTGTAGGCTGGGGCCAACTTCATTGCGGCAATGGTCGGTCTGGGTTAATATCCAGAGGCCTGGGGGAAACGCTTATGGAAGGCTTCAATCAGGTCTTGGGCATGCACACAGTCACGCGCTGGGACCCAACTGTTCTCTGCAGCATCAAAACCCTTCCAAGATACCAGGTACTCAAGTCTTCTTTTAACACGGCGGGAGGGTACTATTTCATCCACTTCCCACTCTGGTGCCCCATCCACGAGATAGGCCTCAGGAGTCTCTGGTGAGGGGCCCTCAAACAATGTCATTTTTGCTCTCATGAAAGATAGAGAAGATCCGAAATGAAGAGAGAAGATCTAACTGGTATGAGGCATGGCCCACCTTTCTAACAACGCGGTAAGGGTTAATCCTCTGGACCCAGCTTTTTGCATGGCTGCTTTGAAGGGATGTTATGAGCATCAAGCATCATGAGATCTCCTTCCTTGTACGCTGGACCCACTCGGTGCTTACCATCAGCGTTCTCCTTATAAACTTGCATTGCCGCCTCCAAACTTGTGGAAACCCTCTGGTGGACCTTTTTAATGGTCTTGGCATAGTCCACCACCGCTTCATCTTTGGAACCACAGCTGGGCTCCATGTTAAAGGTGGGGTTAAAACCATGGTTGGCGAAAAAGGGGGAACAATCAATTGAAGAATGAAAAGTGTTGCTGTAGCTAAATTGGGCCATGGGAAGGTGAGGAACCCAATCTGAATGATCCGCGGCGGTGTAACACTGCAATAACTGTTCCAAGCACTGGTTCACTCGTTTGGTCTGCCCATCTGATTGGGGGTGATAGACAGTTGAATGGCAGGGGCAGATCTGAAGAGTCTTACACAACTCTTCCAAAAGATGGAGGTTAACTGGGGTTCCAGGTCACTAATGATTTCTTGGGGACTCCATGTAGCGCAAACACATGTGCGATGAAGAGCCTGGCCATCTCAGCAGTGGATATTGTCATTCTGCAAAGAATAAACTGAGCGAACTTTGTGAAGCGGTCCACCACCATGATGGCATCATAGCCATCAGAAACGGGTAATTCCACAATGAAATCCACCAATAGGGAGGTCCAGGGCTCTTCCGCCTTTTGTACTGGTACCAACAAGCCCAATAACGGTTGATGATTCGGTTTCATTTTGATTGCAGATCAGGCACTTTTTACAATACCGTCCTACCTGAGCAGGCAAGCCCTTTCAATTGTAGGTGCGTCATATTAACTCCAAGGTCTTTGCTTTCCAAAATGACCAATGGTGATTCCGGCATGATGATTTTGGATGATTTCCAGGTGCAATGGTCCAGCTGGAACCCATAGGCGCCCCTGAAACCACACCATCTCATCCTTTATGTGATAAAACCTGGATAAATCCTCCTGATTCAGAGCGCTCTTAGCAAGAACCATAGTATATTAAGCTGATATCAGCTGAGAAAGAACTATTTTTCTGAACATAATATATTCCTCTGAATTTTCCAGAGGTGCAAGCGCTGGCGTGTTGGCCATGGAATTAGGAAAGAGAGACAGAATCTTACCCGGTGGAATCATGAACTGGGTGTTATGAACCTCTACCTCCTTCAGATCAGGAGACAAAGCAGGGTTGCAGCTTAATGCATCCGCCAAACCATTAACCTTGCCCTTGATGAACTCATATGAAAATGCAGATTGGGCAAGGGTCTCATGCCAACGGGTCTGCCATGGAGTTAGGACATGAGGAGCGCGGTAGTACAGCAAGGCATGGTGATCTGTACTTACATGGAAAGGTTGGGAGGAGCCATTAAAGTGGTGACGCCAATAAGTCAGCGCCTCCACCGCTGCTAGTAACTCCTTGTCATAAACGGCGTAACTCAACTCAGGCAGAGACATTTTCTGAGAAATATATCTAACCAGATGATATATTCCATCTTCGCCTACTTGTAACAAGACAGCTGCTATGGAAAAGTTGGAAGCATCAGTAGACACAATGAACTCCTTTGCAGGGTTGACATGGTGAAGGATGGACGTGGATAACAGGGTGCACTTCACTTCTTGGAAAGCGTCCTCCAAAACGGGGTACCACTGGAACACCTTTGCACCACTAGACCTATATAAGGGCGCTGCCACCTCAGAAAAATTGGGCGTGGACTTCTTGAGGAACGTACACGTCCCCTAAAAACTTCTCATTTACTTTACCAAAGTGGGGGTGGGCCACTTACAAATCGCCTTTTCCTTGTTTGGAGTTATCATATGTCCTTGTTCAAACATGACATTGCCCAGAAAAGTGACCTGGGACTTAAAAATACATTACTGATCTTTAGCGTAAGGCGGGCTGCCCTTAGCCTCTACACCACTTGCCAAAGGTGTACTGCAGTAGACTCATGATCATGGGAAAACATCAGGATATCGTCCATGTAGGCAACCGCGCATACCCCCAAAAAGACCCCAAACGCAGCATCAATGCGACGTTGAAAGATGGCAGGGGCATTCTTATGCCTGAAGGGCATGACCCAAAACTGGAAAACTCCTTTTCTGGTATGGAATGCAGTTAACCACTCCTGTCCCTTCTTTATCCAGATTTATTTGAAAGCATTGAGGCAATCCAGATTGGAGAAGACTTTAGCCTCTTCCACATAACGCGCAATCTGTGAATCTAAAGGGTTGGGATGGAGGTCTGGTACAGTAACATTGTTTAAATTCTCACATTTATACACAAGGACATAAAGTTTCATCAGCCTTATCCACAAAGAGAAGCGGGGAGCAGAAAAGGGAGGTACGCTGAAGGATTGCACCTTTGGCTAACTGCTCCTTCACCCACACATCTAAAGCCTCTTTTCCCGGACAGTCGATGGGTAAATGGGGGAAGATATATGCACCAGATCCACATTGAGCTTAAACTCCCAATTAAACTCAGAATGATCAGGTAGTACATTAGCTGAAGCCGCACAAATGAAGATTCCAACCCCTCCAAACAGGAAGGTAGGGGAACCTACACAGAGGGCTTCAGCAATGGGGCAAGATTAAGAGTATGAATATTGGGCCAATGGGGCAAATTGCCCTGAAAGTGAGCGTCAGCTAAAGGAACAATCAACTGGTGGCCGTTTATCAAGGACAAGGATAGAGTGTTTTCTTTCAAATTAGTCCTGACGTCAAACTTTATCCACCACTCTACACCCAAAATAATGGGGTACAAGAGGTTTTTAATAGTTTGGAAGTGGTCAGACAGGAGATAGGTGCCCACCTGGTAGTCCACTGACCCCATGATCTTCAGCGTGGGGATATTTTTGAGAAGCCCAGCCTCTAACCATACCACCTGGAGAGTAACTCAACTCAAGGTAGTCAGCAAGGTCTTAGTTCATAAAATTTTCAGAGGTACCGGTATCCACCAAAATACTGGTGCTGAACTTTTCTGAAGGGGATGCAAGGGTAGAGGTCAACAAAAAGTATTTAGAATGGGCTTTATTCAAAGCAAAAAACGACAAAACCTCACCAAAAATTATTCCTCTGGCTTAAGCAAGCCATCAGGGTACTTTTTAGAATTATAGAAGGGTGAGGGATAGTTGGCCTTTCTTACTACTGAGGCCACATATCCCACCATACCTTCTGCAGGTGCATATACTTTATCATATTTAAAACGAAGTTCTTTCTCCACTTCCTAGTGCCACGGATCATGGTAGGGGTCAAGCGAGGGTTCTCAGGGGTAATTTGATATACAGGAATAGAGTCCTCATCCAAGCCATAAGAGCTAATAAACGCTCATTTTGTGATATAAGTTTTGCGTTATAAAACGCGTTTTCAGGCACCGGTGACCCCATACCTGCTCTGAGGGTTTGGTGTGCATCGTTATCCAGGGCCATCACCCCCAAATCCATAAAGGATGCATCAGCTTGCACTGCGTAAACGCCATGCAAAGGAAACTCATTATCATTGTACCATTTTTGGTTAAATTTGGGTCTCGACTCACCTGGGCCCTCAATTTCCACTGAAATGGGGAGGGAATCAGTGGGGATCTCCTCACGATTCAAGGAAATATCACTAGTCATGGACACGGTATTTATAGGAGCGACCGTGGGTGACATCATCACAGCAGAATCATCTGAAAATTTTATTTTAGACTTGGGGGATAGACCCCTGTTTGGCTTCCAATTCCGCAGAATTTGAAGGTTTAGAATGATAAGATTTCTTCATATTGAGAGGCGCGTGTGACTTTTTGGTTCCCACATTTATAGGGGCCAACCCAGGTGAAAACATATGGCCAAATTACATTGCTCCTTCCAGGTTGGGGCAGGGAAACCACCCCAAAGGGCTACAATCAGATGATTGAAGTTGGAAGGGGGTGACTGCCAAATTGGGGAGTTTTGCACGGATAGGTCCAAAGTAGATCAGAGAAATGACGTTTTAATAACATCAGGCAATGGCAAAGCCTGGGTTTTTCACAAAATTCATTCAAGTTTAATTTTACCGGCTGACCAGATTGATTCAGCAAAAAGAACTCATAGAAGGGATGCATAGATACTTCATTAGGACGACATTGCTCCAATACACGCTCCAAGCCCTCCACTGATCGCCACAAGAGTAGATGTGCGTGGAACACTGCAAAAACCCAATTGGCTGCATCTGGAGACAGCTGATACAACAAATCTACTGCCCACAAAAGTGGACAGGAACCAGATAAATTGTTATTTTCTAAAGAAGTTTTTGATCAAGGGTAGCCAAAGCCTGTTGAATTTCCAAGTAAATCTTGGGAGAAAGGCGGGGAATTATGTTAACAGGATTACAAAAAGTCCAATACCACCAGGTATGAGCAGGAAGGGTGGGCACTTCCCAGTTGGTGGTTGTAAGAATAACGCCGAGACGCAACAAAACAAAACCAAACAAGAAAACTATGTTGAGCACAATTGTGGCAGCGATAAACGGCCAGTGCACCCAGTTTACACATAAAGAAAGTTCACACAGATAATTCTGATGCACATATAGTAAAAAGGTTGGTCGGCTAATGTCAAGGGAGTGTCTGTAACTCTCTTGTACCCAGCAAGGTGGTGTGGGATGCAAACACACACTGCTAGGGAACTAGCTGTTAAGAGAATGGGAAACAAGGCACCATGAATGGTGCCAGTACAGAAGGGACCCAAGGCAAAGGTGTAGAGCGCAGTATACATAACCAGGTAATTGAGAAACAACAATACTTGAGTGGACACCAAAGGGGAGTCCATACTCAAGTGTAAATCGGTGCTAGGAGGCCTGGGTGCCTCGATCTTGAGGGGACCTGAGTGGCCCAAGGGAGCACCTGAAACTTTTTTTATTTGTAATAGTATGTATTGGCCAACATAGTTGGAGACTTCCTTGAAGAGGTCTGCACCCAGGTTCGCCCAAGGAACCATAAGTAAAACTTAAATAAAAATGGGAAATTTTATTTTTGAAAAGTCGACCAACAAGGAGTGTTGGTCATGAAAACCATATTTAAACAGAGTCAGGGTAATTATGGGTCTGCGGAAGTGGCACAAGCCTTGACGCTCCAATAGACAAACACCTCCATCTGAATTGGTAAATACACCAAAATTGTCTTCACTTGAGTAATTGCCTGAAGTTGTATTCTACCCAAACACATGATTTTGTAGCTAGAATGGGTTTTGAACTCCCATTCTCCAATCAGCTGAATTGAACTGTCTTTGTTTATCAAGTAGCTTGTCCATTTTAACGCCTGGGCCGACACAAGGGGATGGGCATTTTACACCTTATAAGTACCAACCTGGGCATATTTGGCTTGTACCCAGTGTTGGTCTAATGTGTGCTTGAGGTCAGGAGGGCCTGAAGTTTCACCTTCTGGGCCTCCTGCCGCCCAGCCTTATCCTTGGGGTTGGTGCCCACTATCATGTCATTTAACCATGAAAGCTCTAGTGAAGGTGGAAACAAGGCAACGAAGTTAAAAGGTTCGGTGCAATAATTAATTCCAATCAAAATACAGAAATTTGTTATGAATTGACCAAAATTGAGCTATGCGAGACAAAAATAGTGGTACTTTATTAGCTAAAAATAAGGGATGTTTATAGGAGTAGATTAAGTAGTTCTTCCTGAGAATCTTCATGCTTCAACCGAGGTAAAATCTTTTCTAATAGATGACCAATATTGCTGATTATTAATATACTTGTGATGGTCAGATCTGATAAGGTTCTTATTATATGGGATCAACATTCTTGTGGAGGGCTTAGCCCCTTCATATTGCTTATCCTCATCCTTCAGAGGAGGCTGATAACTCTGAAGGGTTAATTGTCAGTCTATCTGAGAATTGGATATCTCTGAAAGGGTTTTTAAAATCTTATTTGACTGAGCATAAAATCTCAATCTGGAATATAACCAGCCATTTCAGTTGAATCTCCAACAATGCCCCCCACAAGATCATGCCTAAGGGGTACGTACTTATGAATAAACCTACTATGAACTCTATTGATAACAGTCCCAGTATCGATAGCTGAAATGGAGTATTCAATACCCTGATGATAAATAATATGATAAGGACCATCCCATAAGGTATTAAGTTTGTGAATTCGCCTCCAGGTCTATGATAGAAGAGTACAAGATCCCCAATTTGATATTCAGATAACGTAGGTTGAATAGCATTAGTTATAGTTCCCTCTTTTAAGGTTGTAGCAGCAAGAGAACTTGAGTCTAAGGCTTGTACTCTGATAATCTCATCCGCTAGTCTACTCATAGCTAAATCAGTAGTTTTCAGGGTTGCAGCATCAAGTATATGTTGTACACTTGAGGGTAAAATAGGATCCTGAGTGTAAAGAGCCTTGAAGGGAGACATTCCCATCATACAATGATAGCTAACCCTATATGCTAACATTGCACTAGGTAAGTAGAGATTCCATCTACTAGGATCATTGAAGGCCATCTTTCGAAGAATGGCTAAAAGGGTACCATTTGCCTGTTTGACCGCACCATTAGTGGAAGTATTGTAAGGGGTTGTAAACAATTGATAGATACCCATTAATTTTATAAGCTCAGATACCACCTGTGAAACAAAGTTGGTTCTATTATCAGATAATTGAACTTTCAGGCTACCATTCCAGGTGAAAACTTGCTTAAAAAGGAAGGATGCAGTAGCCTTAGCGGTGACTGGGGAAACAGAGACATCTTCAATACACTTTTAAATGGTTGATAGCTAATATAATATATCGATGTATATAAGTAGCAGTAGGGAGAGGGCCCACTACATCAATACTCATAGTGGAAAAAGGTTATGAAGGTCCCACAATCTTGTTTTGGTAAATTGGATTTCCACTACGTTGTTGTTGACAAGTGAGACAAGTCTCCAACACATTGTGCACAGATTCCATCATGTTATCTCAATACAATGCCTTTTTAACCACTGGAAAGTCTTAGCGACAGCTCCATGTCTTACAGTTTGATGAGCCTCCATAATAGTATCAGTCCTCGAAGAAGGCCAAATAAAAGGCAGCCATTTAGATCCAAACTTCTTATATAAAGAACCTTCTTTAACTTTAGTATTCTTGGTTAAGGATTGTAGCTTCGCTAAACGTCCTTAGATTCATGATACCAGAGTTCAGGTCTGCCAATTAGATCATAAATACAATATTCATCAGCAGTGAATAAAGCTAGTATAGGTAATTGAGAAAGTCCATCAGCATTTTGGTGTATAGCTCCAGCACGATGTTGAATTGTGAATTCATAATTCTGGAGCTTAAACGCCCATCTAGATAAGCGTCCATCAGGATCCTTCATTTGTTGTAACCATTTCAAGGAAGCGTGATCCGTGATGATAGTGAAATGTTTGCTATAGAGATAAGGGCGAAAATGCTTGATGGCGGATAGGACTGCAAGGCATTCCCTCTTGGTAATGCTATAATTGTGTTCTGCCTTGGAAAAGGGTTTTACTATAATAAGCGATGGGATGATCAACCAGGTTGGAATCATGCTGAGCCAGAATAGCTCCAATAGCTACATCACTGGCATTGGTAAATAAGATAAAGGGTTTTGAAAAATCAGGATGGGCTAAAATTGGGGCACTAACTAAATCTTGACGCAAAAGATCAAAAGCTTGCTGTTGCAATTCTTCCCATAAGAAAGGAACTTCCTTGTGCAATAAATAGACTAAAGGCTCCGCAATCTCATTAAAATGGGGGATGAATTGTTGGTAATAACCAACCATCCCTAAAAACACTTGAATATCGCATAAGCTTTTAGGAACAGGCATGTCCAAAATAGCTTGTATCTTATTAGATAAGGGTAAAATCCCATCACGATTAACTTTATGGCCTAAGAATTTTATCTCAGTTTTGAAAAAAGCACACTTAGATGGTTTTAGCTTAAGTGAAGCATGGCATTCGATCAAATACTTCCTTTAAATGAGCTAAATGCTCATTAAAAGTGCATGAGAAAACAGTAACATTGTCTAAATAAACAAAACGCAGAAAAGTTTTAAATCACCAAAATAAGCCATCCATGGCTCTTTGTAAAAAGTAGCAGGGGCATTAAAAAGCCCCTGCGGCATACAAGTAGGTTCAAATAACCCCTCACTAGAAATTAAGGCGCATTTTTGATGGTCTTCTGGAGCCAGGTCAATTTGCCAGTAGCCACTAGCAAGGTCCATGGACGAGAAGAACTGTGACCCAGACAATAGTCTTAATGAATCATCAATGCGAGGTAGAGGATAAGAATCCTTTTGGGTAACAGCATTAAGCTGACAATAGTCCATAACCACTCTATGACCTCCATCTTTTTTTGGATGAGAAGTAGAGGGGAAGCCCATGGACTTTGAGAAGGCGTTATTAGCCCCGCATTGAGGAGTTGTTTCAATTCCACTGAGACATGAGCCTCCTCAACTTTAGATTTGTGTAAGGCTGGGCTCAAATAGGGGGAGTATCCCCAGTTTTCACCTGATGCTGCACATCTTTCATTAGCCCAAAATCTCTGAGACCCTTGGCAAATATATCCACATACTCTTCAATTAGAGCCTCAGCTTCATGCTGTTGTTCTGGAGTAAGTGAATCTCCAAATTTGATGTCGACTCTAGCAATGATAGGTGGTTCTTCCAACCCAAAATCACGTAAATCCCCACATCCTGAGATGGATAAAATTTTATTCACAGGAGTAGGCCGCACATAGGCGATAGGTTTACTTCAATTCAATCACATTGGTTGAGAGGTGAGATTAGCTAGTATGGCTAGAACAGTCCCATTATAAGCGGGATCAAGGATACCAGGGCAGGTTAAGGCCTCCAAATGAGAGGGATTTTAGTTACTGGAGATCTCTGATACATGATCAGGCTGGCACAAATACTTGTACTCCAGTATCAATTATAACTTGAGCTTTTGGAGGAATAGTAATCAAATTGTTAGAGTATAAAGGCATTCCTTCAGAGGCACAAGCTGAAGGAGGCAGAAGAATAGTCCTAGATCCCTAAATTTGGTATTCAAGATGAGAGATAGAAGCAGGATATTTTAATTAGCAAACACATCGTTTGTGTTTGCCTTTGCTATTAGGGACATTTTTTAAAATAAAAGGTACTCATTATCCAATTAAAGAAAGATAATTGTCCTTAAGACTAATTATCGAATCAAAATCAATGAGAAATTTGGTTCCCAAAAGCAAATCATATCAGTTATTGTCCAACACTACTGCAGGGGCCAAGATGACCAACTTTAAAAAGCGCATTGGAAGAGAAGAATAAGCTCCTATGGATTTAATATATGAAGGACCAGAAGTTCTGTAGTCTTGAGAATGATTTAAGTCCGGCGCCACTTTGATCCTTTTCATAAGCTTGGACGGGATCACATTTATGGGCAATCCTATTTCAATGATAGCCAAAACTTTCACTTTGTGTAATATGACTTCCACCCAAGTCACATCAGTGCCAAAGTGTGTCATTGAAAATACTGAGGAACTAAATGATCAAATTAAATTAGAACAAGAAACAGAAATGTAAGAAGAGATAGTATCACTTTTCTTTCTCATAACAATCACTTTAGTTATTATTATTCGATTCAAACAGCAAATTTGGATAATCACACACAGGAAAGATGGGCGACTCTATCAATAAAAATAATACAACATGGGTGAGCGTCGCGGCGAGCGGTGCACTTAAGGGTGCAACTAAGGGCAAGAATCGCCCTGGAGGGGGATTAGGAACCCAATATGCAAAGAAATCGCAAACCAGACACCGTCTGGGCTTATGGTATATACTGTAAAGCACGCGCAATACATGTACATTCAATTCAACCAACCTTTGTCAAAGGTGGAACATGGGATCAGACTCTTCCTTGGGGATGAGTCACCGACCCTGTGGGAGAAAACATGTGAGGCACAGCCCTCACTTTTCCCTCACGCGGTGTATGTAGCCACCAACAACATGGGCCATGGCTGGATCAATATTGGTTTTGAAACAGCCGATGAAGCTGATGCCACAGCAAAAGTCTGTGTGGAAATTGCCCTCCCCAAGGGCAAAAAATTGTGCACACTGTGCACACCAGATGGAACAAAGCGAAAAATTTTTCATCTCTTTTGACTCGCTCCCCACCAAACTTCCTTGTAAGGTAATCATGGAGGAGCTCTGCAAAGGTCTTGTGGCCTACGGAGAAATTCAGCAGCTCAAATTACAGCAATTTCGCCTGATGCTCAACCTGTGCATGGGCAAAGCTATCGCTGTAATCAATCCCTTCCCAGAAGTGGAAGAGGACTTATCCAGAATTCCCCACACAGCAGAATTTCACTTCAAAGATGGGGGCCAGTCACCCGCGTTCAGAGTTACACCAGAGCGCGCACTGCCCATTTGCAACCACTGTGGCTCACTGGGCCACTAGGAACACGCATGCCCTGGAAAGAGGGCTTAGTGGAAAATGACTATTGTGAGGAAGCAATGGATAAAGATAATGAAAACTTCGCCAAAATGACTGACAGTCACCACCCATTCCGCTGGGGTGAAGATGGACTATACTCCATCGTGGACCCAGTTACAAGCAAACAACGTAAAGCGGCACAAAAAGCCTGCAAGCGAGCAGTGGCTGAAGCAGTGGCACACGTGGAGTCCGCCATTAACCCCAGACAAATATGGGAGGATATTTCGGATATTCACTGAACCAACCAATCAGAACAATATGCCCAGGTCAAAAATTTTCACAGTAACCTGACTGAGTCACAAAGCGTCATCAGTCATGCACATATTGAGGAACAATGCAGCCACAATTTGGGTGAAAATGCGGTGCACAATTCACCAAAGTTGAACCTCAAAAATACAAAATTCAATCAACAATCTGCATCAAATCAACATGAGACCTGTGCAGGAAAAGTTGATGCATGTGCAAAAAACACAATTTCATTGAATCATAGGGTCAGATCAAGGGAACCAACAATGGCAGTGAAAGAATTGGAGTACAGATGCGGAGCATGGCCAAAATGAGCCATGGTGGGATAGGGCCAGAGGGCCCTCCCAATCGCTCCTGAGGCGCCGTGGGCACCTCAGTGTCAATAGGGACGTTAAACATCGTGGGAGCCAGGGCTCATACGTCCCAAGCCAAAAAGCTGGCATTCCTGCGAAAACCTCTTGTAGACATCTTGGCCATCCAAGAAACC
This sequence comes from Massospora cicadina, assembly GCA_022478985.1. Lineage (NCBI taxonomy): Eukaryota > Fungi > Entomophthoromycota > Entomophthoromycetes > Entomophthorales > Entomophthoraceae > Massospora > Massospora cicadina. The sequence continues at coordinate 27,354 of JAKSZP010016120.1, read as the reverse complement.
CACTGTCTAAAAGGGGAAGAAGAATCCTGGTCAACCAGGGTCGCACCATCACAACCAGTATGAACGTCTCACTGTGGGGTGATCGTCCAAAACAACAAAAAAAATTTAAAATTACAAATTCGTTGTCATACTTGCATGGTTGAGTCTTGGTAGCAACAATCACGTGCCAAGAGGAAATAATTTTGATAACATATATATATGCACTGTGCACTGCAACTGAGAGAAAACAATTTTTTGAAAACATTCCTACACTCACCCTCCCACCAGATACCATTATGTTAGGCGATTTCAACTTCTGGGATAACCCTGATATGGATTGATGGCCTAATCCCAGGGGATACCCACCTGGACACATTGAATTCCGCACAATGAAGGCATCTCTTGGCTTACAGGATGCTCTGCCCCCCAATTCACCACTCCTTCCCCACATGACGTGGCCCAACGTATGTGAGGGAGCACTCATATTGATGAGTCACATTGACCACATCCTCATCCCGCAATCCTACCGCTCAAGAATCTTCAAATTCATAACAAAAAAGATCAATTTTTCTGATCACTGATTAGTTACGGTGCAGTTAGCGCCAACCCAATCCCACACACAGGTGTCACCTTGGAGAAAGCTTCACCCAGAAAATATAAAATTGCCCAAGATATCTGAATGGGTTGAAAACAAGGCTACAAACCCAGAATTCACAACCCCATTCACTTCAGATCCCATTGGAACATGGGAAAACTTCAAAAAGGATTCAATCAATAAAACCTGACACATTGCATCACATAAGTACACCGCGGACACGGCCACAATCAAGCGTACCTTGGCGGAACTAGACCACCTGGAAATAAATACTCCGAAATCTGGCTATAGCCCTAACTGGGGACGCAAATGAGCAGAAATTTCTGCCTGACTTAACAATCTCATCTTCAAACACCAACACAGAATCAAAGTATCAAACAAAGGTAAGTTCATAAAGGAAGGCGAAACCTGTTTGACATACTTTTTCCGCCAATTCCACTCCTGCAGAAACCAGCCCACATGCACACAGGTCCGCAAGACCAACGGCACCGTGGCAACTGACCCTGAGGAGGTCAAGGCGGAAGTACACCGCTATTACACCAAATTATATTGCGATATGCCAACAGATCCACAAAAAATTAAAGAATTTATTCAAACTGCCAAGATACAAAGTACACCATCAAATTACAATATACTATCCCTTATTACATGGGAGGAGCTTTGGGAAACAATTCGCGGTGCACCACGTAGGAAATGCCCAGGGCCTGATGGGATACCCTATGAATTTCACAAAAAATATTTTCAACAAATCGCCCCCCTCCTATTGGCGTCTATGAACCAGCACTTGCTGGAAACACGCCTACTACCAGGAGGCCATGAATCCTACGTTATAACCTTGTATAAAAAGGGTGACAAGTTAGACCCGGCCAACTGGCGCCCAATTGCACTCTCCAACACTGACACAAAAATTCTAACAAAAATTTTAGCAGCTAGATTAGGCGCAATTGCATTTGACGTCCTATCACCCAACCAGTTTGGTTTATACTAGGGCGTTCAATCTGGAACAACATACACCCTGTTGCAAACATTTACCAATCCAAAGCAACTGGTGCCCTGATCTTCTTGGATCAGGAAAAGGCGTATGACCGTGTTAGCTGGCCATAACTAAAAGAATGTCTACATGCCTTCAAACTCCCACCAAGATTCATAAAATGGGCGATGCTCCTAACAGAATCTGCAACCATGGCAGTATGCGGACCTGGATTCCTAACAAACAAGATTAAACCACACAGAGGGCTCAAACAAAGGGATCCCCTCAGCCCAATGCTATACAATTTCAGCTTTGACCCACTCCTCCGAGTAACTGAATCATGTCTCATGGGGATAACCGCACAAGGACAACCAACAGTCAAGATAGTGGCCTTTGCAGATGACTGCGTAGCAGGTATAGCAAACAATGAAGATGCCTGACAGCTGGAACGCACTCTAGAGGAATACTCCAAGGTGAGCAATGCATCTCTCAACAAAAGGAAGACAGAAATCATTTTCTTAGGCAAATACACAAACAATTGGGCCACAACATCAGAACCTCACACCAACACTCGAAGAAAAAAACCAACTATTTTACCCTTTGCAACACCTCCCACCACCACTCCTGATAAACACCTTGGAATCTGGCTAGAATCAGGGGGATATGCTAATGAGACAATGGAAAATAACCTGTTACAACGGGTATCCAAACGCGTCGCCTCCCTCAAGGGAAGAACCCCAGGACTAACAGGACGAGTTACAGTTGCTAACTCGCTCATCCTCCCAATACTGTAATACCAGGCCCGCGCGATAGCCTTCTTACCTACCTTTATAACCTCAATCCGCGCGCTTATCCAGGGCTGGCTGTGGCCTGGCTCTCACCCTCCTATACGGATGGAAACACTATTTGGCCCATGCTCAAGCGGAGGCATGGGACTAATAGATTTTGAGAGCCACGCCAATCACATCCTAGGTACCTGGATAAAGGAAATCTTTGCTCCAGACCTCTTGCAACAACATTGGTCCACAGCAGCAAGGACTAACTTTGCACCGGCGCTCAAATTAATCAACCCACATAGTCCACCCAGACTACTTTTATACCTTGCCAAGCACCCTACTGCAATGGGTCCTCTGGAACCTCCCCTCATTTCAAACATTCTCTAAACTATCCGCCGTATGGGATGGACCATAGAGAACATGGGTACTATACAGGGAAGGAGATGACCCAGCCCCCAATTCAAATTAAGAAACCCAGAAAACCACCCCCAGAGGGATATGCTCGCAACAACCCCAAGCATAGCTAGGATAGAATACCTAGATATGTTGGACATTCCCTATGATTTAACCACACAGAAGGCAATGTGGAAAATGACTCACCACTTACTCCTACAGCCAAGGATAAGAGAAAACGCCTGGCGCTGTCTGAGAAGGACCTATAGGATGGCGGACCGTTCCAACTCACTCCACAAAACATGTGCAGTATGTGGAGGGGAAGGATCCCTACATCACTGCCTAGAAACATGCCCCCCAATCAAAGCTATATGGCAGGAAGTCGCACGCCTGCTTAAAATCCAAAACGAACAAGAATTCTCAATATCAAAGAGCATCTTCGCGCTCCAGATTGAGTCACCAATCCCATCTACCCTCTGTTCCCTAATAATACCCATTGCAATGTGGACAATCCATACAATTGCATTAGATGCGTTCAAGGGCACAGTCCCAACCATTCATGGGGTTATTAACAGATTCCATGTCCACTTACTGGAGCACTTCCAAGCCTGGCTCTATGGATATATGAGACCAAGGCAAAAATCGCTCATAGAATCATGGTTCCCACTCTGGTTCCTCCACACAGACCCTTTCCTTCACACCTGTTCCATAACAGGGGAAACCCCTTCAGAGTAGTGCACCAACCCCCATACCTGGCAGTCCCGCTGGCAACAGGTGTAACTTGAGTACCCCAGGGTACCTAATTTTATTTGTTGATTGTTTCCTTACTTTTATGTATATTTGGTAATGTCCATCCCCTGGTCGGCTTACCTCAGTTAAATAAAAAGAAGAAATAGTATATTTGTTGGATAAATCACCAGGAGCAGATATTACATAACAGTCTTTAGGAGTAATAAAAGATTGCAAATGAGGCACAGGAGGTAGGTCATCATAAGGAGCCTCATGCCCTATGCTGACTCCTCATTTTTCAACTCTTCAGCTTGTTTCTTCCAACATTGAGTTTCCATATGACCCACTGACCGCAATAGCTGCAAGGCTCCTTATTAGGTTGAGTTTGGATCTAGGCGGCATGCATGGATATAGAAACGAGGGTTACTAGTGGAGGTCAGGTGCACCACACCATTAGAAATGTCTATCAACGCCTCTTTAATGTCGAGAATAAATATGAATTTTATTTTTTAGGAGATTTTAAATCTAGTAACAACTGAGTACTAGAAGCAAACGCACTCATCACAGCTGAAATGGCATTATCTATGGTAATACAAACACAAGTAGCTGGAATCTGTGCCTCATGATAAAATATCTTAGCAAAAGCTTGAATTGAATCTCCTCGCTTAACTTGTATGCTTATAAAGGCTTGCTTTTGATTAGATAGAATTTGGTCACTCCCAAATTACTTAATAAGGGCGGTTTTTATTTGAGCCCACGTATTGCAAACCTTAAGGTGAGGAACCATGATTTCTTGAGCAAATCAGCTTAAACAAGGTGTAATATGCCGAACTTTTCTGTTTATCAGTCACCCCATCCATTGCTCGCTCATAGACAAATAGAAAAGAATAAATGCTACCTTCACCCAGCTCAAACTTATTCTTAAAGGTAGGTTTGAAAGCGGTGAGTTCATTGCTTAAGACATGTACGCCAGATACCATGATCGGATCTGCTTCAGAGGGTTTGTACTCAGGGTTATGGGCTTGAGTAGGAATTCAGTCAACTTGTCATCATAAAAGGTGGGGATCATCCTGTAAATTTTGGACCATTGTGTAAGATGGTCATTCGCAGTCAATTGATTTAAGTTAGAAATCGCAGCAAGCATCTCTTCTTGATTATTCTCAAGTACTCCATACTTAGCAGTTAACCAATCAATAGAAGCTGTTAACATTGCAAACTGAGTTTCTTTCTTATATTGGTTAGCATCGCATAGACAATGAGCATTATCAACACCATCTAATAAGTTGGTTAGTGAATAATCCAGGTCAGTCATAAGGCCTTCTAGAGATAAGAAACATCCTTGAGCTATGGCTCAGATTTTGTTTAATAACGCTTGCACTTTTGTTGCTAGTAGACTTGAAGGTTTAGAATCATGAACTGAAATTGTTGAGCCGGGGGACCAGGAGGTCCTGGGGTACTTGTGAACCATCGCTACCTGCAGGCCCAGGTGGGCCCTGTTGACCCACTGAGCCTTGAGGGCCTCGTTCACCAGGGGGTCCCAGGGTCACCAAAGGAGAACTAGATGGTCCCAGAGGTCCAGGAGGACCAACAGGATTGGGTCCACCTTCTCAAATATTATCCACAATTCAGACAAGTTGTTGAAGTAGCCCATCAAGTTCATTAAAGCGTTCCTCATGTTGGGCCCACAATTTTTTCAGATGTTTAGTAATCTCATCTTCAAGGGAAGTGATTCAGTGTTGAATAGGATTAGCGATATTATTAACCTGTTAATATACTTCTTGGCCAATGTAACCCACAACTCCATTGTTAATTCTCATTAGATGGTTATATATATCATTATTTCCCTCCTATTATTGAGTATGGCTTCACGATTATCCTGACCAAAGTTAGAAGCATTCTCATAGAAAGAGGATAGCTGAGAATGAAATTTTTGCACCAGGGTCAACTGGCGTTGGATCTTAAGATGATGTGACCCCAAAATCTGGAGTATGTGATGAATGTCAGGATGCACGTACTGCCAGAAATACTACTCTGCTCTAGCCAAACTGACTTCAGTATGTTGTAAAACTGCTCTGTTATATAAGTCCATAATATTAGCTGCAACCTTAGATGCTTGGTCTCAGTCAGGACGGGCACTGGTCTAATATCCCCCCTTATTAAGCCCTTGACCGTTTCTTCCACATCTGCAGATTGAAATTAATAATTATCTTGGTCAGGGCCCATAATGGCTAAGTCTATAATTGCTCAAAATTGAAGATCACTAATATTAGCGGAAGGCTAATCCTGCCTGTTGGAGTGTACCCATCAGGTAATAATTATTGATTCCTCAGAAAAGGGGCTTTCTTCACTAAACATAAACATTATTGTAAAAATATGCTTTAGCTAAGTAGTTTCAAAAGCAGACCTGACAGGGATCATAAGTATTGGAATTTCATGAAAAATTGTGATATTCAGGTGCTATGAAGGCTACGAAATTATTAGTTTCGTGGCTCTAGCAAAGGTGGAAACAAGGTAACGAAGTTATTAGTTTTGTTGCAATAATAAATATCAATCAGAATACAGAGCTTTGTTATAAATTGACCAAAATTGAGCTACGTGAGACAAAAATAGTGGTACTTTATTAGCTAAAAATGAGGGATATTTATAGAAGTAGATTTAGTAGTTCTTCTTGAGGATCTTCGTGCTCCAACAAGGTAAGATCTTTTCTAATAGATGACTGCTATTTCTGATTACTATTAATATACATGTGATGGTCAGATCTTATAAGGTTCTTATTAGATGGGATCAACCTTCTTGTAGAGGGCTTAGCCCCTTCAGATTGCTTATCCTCATCCTTCAGAGGAGGCCAATAACTCTGAAGGGTCAATAATCAGTCTATTTGAGAATTGGGTATCTCCAATGGGGTTTTTAAATCTTATTTGAATGAGGCACCAAATCTCGATCTGGATTATAGTTGGCCATCACAGTTGAATCTACAACACCCACCAAAACTTAGAATACTAACTAAAGGTGTCAGGCAAACAGCAAGTAAGAATTAGACCAGCCTGCCAGCCTAGGTGCCAGAGCACCCAAATGGCAAACAAGAATGCCAAAGGCACTGCTGCTGGTATGACGGATATGGAACTGGAAAGGAGTTGCACTAATAACAGCTTGTGATCCAGAATCTCATATAGGCACATAATAAAATAACAGATTAGTATGGCCATTAACCCTGAGGGGTGTGTGAGTGTTGGCGGAAAAGGCGATGTATCTTTCAACATAAAAAACCAAACCTTAAGGAAGGTTTTTAATGGAAAATTTAAAGAAGAAAAATTGGCCAACAATTTTCTCAGTGCGATGTGACTGATTAAATAGTGGTTGATTGGAGAGGAAATAAGGCGGTATTGGGTCCCTCAAGTTTGACTTAACTAGCAAATTATTCAGGAATGGGGACAGATAGGTTCACTGGGAACTGACATTGAAGGATTTGGCGGTAGGCTGAGTCTTTGTCAGTTCAACCTTGAATGCCCAAACTGAGACTCAACTACATTTATGACAGTTGGCGTGACAGTGTTTAGCCCAATGAGCAGCGGGAATACCCCAAGGCCACCTCACATAGGGGTGGTCCCAATTGGTTAGGAATGGGTTCAGGATGACCAACTTACCCATGCCCAATTTCTGGGCCATCCGTTCAGTTAAAAACGTTGTGTCAGCCACAATGCCCGATTGGCTGGAAGGGAGCTTGAACTGTCATCAATGGTGTCCAATGCTGCTACCTGCACATCAGGGATCATCCCTGACAATTTTGGGAGGGGTTAATTTTGATGATTGAGGTGTTGAACAAATCAAAACCATCAGCAATTCCAGCCAATGAGTCAATCTTCATTCCTTTCCAACTGTGTGGATCCTGATCATTGGGCTCATTTCCACTTTTTTTCAGACTGGTTGACTTCATTTCAGCAATTTTGGTGCAAATTTACCTGATCAGGCGTACAAGTTTGGGAGAGGTGAATGTGAGCACCAGGGGAGGGATCCAAAGAGGGAGGGCTGTTACCCAGCACTCGTCTACCATGTGGGTGAGATTGCCCTGGGTGATGAGGGGTACAGCCGCCCTCTTCAGAGCCTTTTTGCTTGAAAATGGGAAGAGGGCCTGATTGACACACAGGGGGACGTTCCCTTGGACTTACAAAAGGAATCTAAGCATTGCTCGCCATCAATCAGAAGTTGATCATTAATGGTACTAAATTGCCATTAAAAACTAATAAATAAATATTTAAAATTATCGATCTATCTTCAGCATCAGTTACTGGTAGATTAAAATACAACTATCTATTGGGGATTATTCCCAATACTTTAGAATTGGCTTATAGTTTAAAATCGCTTGCCCCAATAGAATGAGGAGCACACTTTGGGATTTAAGCTATTAATATTAATCATCAAGATAGTTTTAATTAAATTAATGAGAAACTAAATATGAAACTAATAGAATTTCTCAACTTAAATTAGTGAGGAGCATAAATTGAATCATATTTAATTGAGATGGCTCATCTTAATTTAATGAGGAGCTCAATAAAAACTATCATCATCAAAATAAATGATAAATAAATCTAAAAAATGGTGAATTAATTAGTAGCCAACCTGACTAATTCAATCACTGATTCAGGATCCATTGAATCAGACAAGCTGGTTAACAAAACTCCACCAATAATTTTAAACGCAAGAGAAATTACAGTTACATCATCCAAATAAAGAGAACACAAGAAAGTTTAAGTCACTGAACAAGGCATCCATAGAACGTTGAAAAGTATCACGGGCATTAAAAGCCCTTGCACCATTTGAGTCAGACTAAAACAGCCCTTTGCTAGAGATTTAGAGAAAATTTTGGTGATAATGAGAGACTAAGGTTTGTCTGCCAATATTTATTAGCAAGGTCCATAGCAGAGAAAACCTGAGATTTTCTATAATCAAAAATTCATCTATATGAGGTAATGGTTAATAACACAAGAGAACAAAAAAATGTTTGTGCATAGGATTTTCAACTGTTTTTATTTATTTTGGCATCACTGATTCCAAATATGAAGTCAGTTTTCCTGTGCATGCTCTAGTTTTCATTAAATATGAGTTTTAATTATTGTTGCAGATTTGATTTAAGGATGAATGTTCTTGTTTTCATACATTATTTTTATTACTGTTATAGATTTTTGATTTACACTGAAATGTTTTTAACACATTATTTATTTTTTCTGGTCTGTCATTTGAAAAAATAAAAGCAGGTGCGTTTGATTGTCCTCATATTCAATCCCTTATATGTGACAAGGAATTAGTCAGGAAGATGGATCAAAAGGAGAGAGAAGGACCATCTAGTACTAAAAAAAAAAGGAGAGAGAAGAATTGATGTCTTTTGTAGCAGTTAGTAACAATTTTCTTATAAACAAGAAGGCAGAAAACTATGTTTCTTGTTTAAAGGATGCTAAAGGAATTTTAAAATCTTGGATGCAACATGAGTATTAAGATGCACTTCCTGAATATCCATCTTGATCAATTTACTGAAAACTTTGAGGATGTTAGTAATGAGCAGAAGAACGCTTCCATCAAGACCTGAAGACAATGGAAGAGCGTTATCAAGGGCGATGGGACATGCATATGATGGCAGACTACTACTGGAGCATCAAACAAGGCCGTCCTGAATTTTCCACAAATGCAAGAGCTACAAGCGCATATTCTTGCCTGATTAAGTTTTTCATGCCTTCTATGTCACATTGCTGCATTAATTAATCAACATCTTTCCTCTGTATGTAAATATTAATGCTATAGTAATAAAACTATATTTTGTATTAATATTGTTTTATGTTATATATATGCTCAAATTAGTGGACTTTACTCATTTGCATTTCAAAACTGTATGCATAATTGTATGCTATTGTGCATGTTTTTGTTTAAATGACTTATATCATTACCAAGAAGATGATTAAGAGAATATCCCACATTTATAAGTTGATTAAAATGCTGAAAATTTTACATTAACATGAAAATTGTTAGAAACTAATTGCAAAAAACTGTGGCTTGCATAGAAAAACTAAATTCAGATATAAAATCATCACTCAAATAGATTAAGAACAAGTGTTTTATCAATGCAACAAAATTTCTGTCTTCCTGTGTAATATATTTAGAAATGGCATTGATTCTTTGATATACCCTGAAAACTCTATGCCCCCCATCTTTTCCTAGATTATAAGCAAGGGAGAGGGCCAAGAACTTTGATAAAAATAATAATCCAGTTTCCAGGAGTTGAAATAATTCAATGGAGACTTGAGCATCCTCAACATTAAACTTTTGGTAAGGTTGAGTTCAAAATAGGGTATGCATCATCAGTTTTGACTTTGTTTTGTATCTCCTTCATTTATGCCAAAGCCTCCCAAACCATCAGAAAAGATATTGGCATACTCTCAATAAGCGTTTCTGCCATTTGTAGCTATTCCAGACTAAAAGAGTTTCCATAATTGACTTTAAAAATGCAATAAAAAGGTTGCCTTATAATACTAATTTTTTAAATTCTTCACATCTGGTGACAAAAAGTAACTCTTCTATAGGGACTGAGAGTACATAAGCAATAGTATTATTTTTTGTTAAAGTTCATGGGTTACTAGTGAGATTGGCTAACAAAACTGATATAAACTCATTGTAAGCAAGATCAAGGATACAATGGTATGACAGCGCCTAAAATGTGAAGGATTATAATTGCCTAATATCTTTAACACATAGTCCTTTGGCGCTGATACTTATAATCAGTACTAATTATCACCTGATATTTGAAAGGAATAGTTATGGGTATGTTAAAACTTATAGGCATCCTTCTTCTTCAAGTACATAAGGGTGTGAGAATGGCTTTTGGTCCCTAATATTTGATATACAAGCTGGGTTTATAAAAGAGAGGAGTATTCCAACAGGAATAATGTCATCCAAATCTCCCTTTTAAGTAGGAACATAACTCAATATTTGAGGTGCTTGGTAAAGAATGAAAAAAAGATACTTATCCATGTGGCCGATAATTGCATTGAAAAATCAAAGACTTCATACTCAGAAGAGATCATAACAATTATTTTCTTACACGATCACAAGTTCAGTCACAACTAATTTACCAAAGTGCATGGGTAGGGATGAATAAGCCCCTAAAGACTTGGTATAAGAGAGGCCGGTAGTCCCAAATTCTTGAGCATGGTTCAAGTCAGAAGCGATTTTTATCTTCGTCATATGTTTGGAGGATATTACATTGATGGAAGAGCCCATATCAATAATAGAAGTGTTTTCACTTTATAAATACTATTTTGACTTGAGTTACGTTGGTACCAAAATGTGGAATTGAAAATTTAGAGATATCTGAATGAGAAACAGTTGGAAAGTCAGAAGGATAATAGGAAAGAAATTTATAATCAATTCTTCAGGGAAATCAATATCTCTTGGACACAAAACCACATAGCCCTTATTAAAGAGACTAGCAACTTGAGATTTAGGCAAGAGTTTTTTTAACAATGGGAGCCTTTTTTCTTATTCTGACTTCTCTTTTTTGCTTCATCAAGATGCTTTTTCCTAAATTGTTTTTCATCATGTCATCAGAGTCAATAGTAATTACACTGAGGTTGTCTGTCATTAGATTTGTTGTCAGTGGATATTGCATGGATTAGGAATGTGAAATAGATGATGAGGGAGGATGCACAGTCCCATGTAATTTTAATAAGGCGTCCCTGATATCAAGGAAACTTAATATTTGTTTTAAGCGCTTCAAAGTGCATGGGTATTTGTTGACGTTAAGAGAAAGCATTTGAAACAGCAGAAATGGCATCACCCAATGTAGTGCATATGCAAGTGATAAAGCCAAGCAGCATAATAATTTTCTGTGCAAATTCTTGAATAGATTCTCCTCGCTTGATCTGAAAGCTCATAAACTCTTGCTTTCATTTAGACAAGATAGATAACTTCTAATTTCTTTGATGAGGGCGGTTTTGCCTTTACCAAGTAGTGCAGGTATGTAATTAAGGTGTCATAATGACCAGGGATAATCCACTAAGGCAATACATATGCGTTGCACTTTTTGATTATTGGTAGCACCATCCATAGCTCTTTTGTATCTACATAAAAGTGTTTTATACTTCCTCCTTTTTTGGGATCATATTTATTCTCAAAGATGGACCTAAATAAAGAGGGTGCATTAATATCTACATGAATAGCTGGTTAATTATTAGTTTGGGTTCAGACAGTTCAGATTCAGGCATATTAACTTTACTAAAAAGTGCGGTAATCTGCTGGTATTTTTATTAAGATCATTTTTGAGTGATGAATCCATTGATTAAGACGTTCTATAGTTAGTTAGTTTATAAATTTCAACTAAGCAATTAAATCTCGTTTTGCTTATTTTTAAGTATCCCACATTTAGCATTTATGCGATCAATAGAGGCAGACAAGGAAGTAAAATGCGTATCTTGAGTAGTTTAGTTCATTTAACAGAGACAATAAGTTCTCATTCCAGCAATGTAATTTAGGGAAGAAGAGTTTGGTATCAAAAGTGACCATCTAAAGCCAAAGAAAATACCCTAGCTATAGCTCTTAATTGAGTCTCCAAAACTTGAACTCTTTGAGTTAGTTGATTAACTGTTTCAGAATCAGGTATCTTAGCTGCCAGACCAGGTGATACTGGGGGCCATGGGAGTCATCCAGTCCAGAGGGACAATAGGTTCCCTAGTATCAGTAGGTCCAGGAACAATGGAAGGAGAAATAGGAGGTCCAGGAGGACATTGGGGCCCAGATGGACCTTTTCTAGTATTTTAGCATCAATGATTTATACAAATTGATTATGAAGCTTGTCAAGTTCAATGAGTCTAGTATCATACAAAACTTTCATGTGTTCCAGGTGAGCTACATTTTCATTTTTAAATTTAATAACTCATTTTTAAAATGGGTAAACAACCTTTAAAAGATGTTGAAAAATTCTTGTCATGAGTATCCAGCATAATCATAGTTTATTTAAACAATTTATACTTGTAATTTATTTTACAAGATGGCAATTTTCATAATTGCCTCTCAAACATCATGGTCAAAGTTGTAAGAGTCTTATATAAACTAACTAACTAACTGAGAATAAAATTTTTTGGCTAGCGAAAATAATGTTATATTTCTCAAATGGTACATTCCCAAAATTTGTAGTAATGATGAATAGTGGGACGCTCATAAAATTAGAAATATTGTTCAGTTTGAGCAAGTCACACTTCAGTGCTGGTCAATACATAGCAGAAAAATACTAAATGCATCATGGTAGAGGTGGATCTAGAGGCTTGAAGTTAATTATATTGGCTTATGGATGGATGGTCTCTTCAAACAATCCAGTAATAGTAGCAGTGAAATCCAAAGATAAAATTCTTATAGAGAGTCCTCAGGTCTGTCTTTGTACATTTATCAAAGCAAGAGAATAAATATCAACTTTATTAATAACAGTCCTTTCCAATTGTTTGTTATTCACCATTGTGTAATACTCACTGATCCCTCATATGAAGGTGAGTTCTTACTAGAGTCATTCATGATCAGAAAAAATATACTTTCATTAGGTGGCCTTGGAAACAACCTTCCAGGAAGAGCAAGTGTTAAATTTTGTATTGAAATCTGATTACAGGTACTTTGAAGGCATCAAAATGTATATTATTGCTTTACTAGCGACTTCTTAAAGAACCACATCCTAAGGGATATATAAGGAATCAATCAACTTATTAGATTGAATAATTATTGATCTGGGTGAGAGATATATTTACTATTTAAACCTATATATATATATATATGATGTGTCACAGAGCATTTTTTGCAATCAACATTTAACTGATGGGGAAATATCTTCACCATTATTGAAAGAGTAAAAATTCTCTCTTTTAAGTTTTTTTATCAAAAATGTTTTGATTATTAAAAAAACTACTTGCTTTTTGTGATACTCCTTTGGCAGTGAGGTTATCCTTTGTGTCAAGAGAGTGTCTGTACCTCTCTTGTTCCCTGAGAGGTGGCGTGTAATACCCAATCACACAACCAGGGAACAACCAAATAATTATAAAGGAGAGGGCACCCCTAAAAGGTGAAAGTACCTAGAGGACTAAGGAAATGGTGTACACAATTGTATATGTTAATAGTTATACCAAAAATGCCAGAAATTAGTTATTCACCAGGGGTGTTCATTAACAAGTGCATATTAAAGTTTATATTCTTTGGTGTCACAATCCACAGGGTTCAGGCTCCCACAACGAATAAATAGAATCCATAGATAATTTAGAAAAAATAAAATGATTTATATTATTAGTGACTTCCTTGTGGAGGTCTGTAAAGAGGTCAAACCAAGGGATAATCTGATAAGCAAAATGAATGGATTTTTATTATACAAGTCAGCCAATGAAAAAGGTTGTTCATAAAAAGCTGCCTTAAAGAAAATGTGGGAGGACATTTTCCATAAGGAAAGGCACTGCGCACAATCCAACCTATAAAGCAACTTTCCATCTATCATTATAAAGCTTAAGTAAGCTTGCACTTGGGTAGTTAACTGAAGCTAAATTTTACCCTATTTGGCAACATTGTAAACTGAATGGAATTATAGACACATTCTCTAATTAAATGTGATGACTCATTAAATATATCTCTAAATAATTGGTGCACCTTAATGCAATGGATGTAACGCTCATCTGACCATCAGTTGCACCCCAGAACCAACTTAAGCATATTTTGCTTAATCAGCGTTCATTTAGGTGTGCTTCAGGTCAGGAAAGCTCACAAAATTGGGCACATTGGCCTCCTCCCACTCATCCTTATTTGTACAATATGTCTTACAATCCATGTCATTAACATGGCATTTAGTTGAGGTGTTTCATTATAGTAAGATGTTAATTTATATATATGATTATATATGAATTTAGGAGGAATTTGATGATAGATTTAGACTAATTATTGGAATTTTTTGACAATTAAGTAGCATATCTTGAGTGTGCTCAAACTTAAAATTGGTAGATGAAACTAACTAATTTTGGTAATATTGTAATTACTATGGGATTCATATCATTAATTAACAATTATCTTTGATGCCCCATTTGATTAACAGAATAACTTGTCAATTTCAGAGCTGTTGATGTAATGCTGGCTACTCTGTCACGCGAACCCTTAGTGCTTACTTGGGCATACTCAGTCCTTAACCAACGTTAGTTCTAGTGCATTTAGAATCAGACTGGGCAGCCAACTTGTTCTTTTAGCCCTGTGACTTCCTCCTTGTTCTTATAATTGGAACCCACAATTATGTTATGAGAAATAACACTATATATATATAGATTACTTTATAATTTGTTTTATGTCATGGTCAAGCTTTGCATCATATTGATAAATATAAGTGCTAGAATTATTTCGTATAGAATCATGTTAAATGATAACATTAATATAAAGTACAATAAGATAATAATTTGAAACTTTCTTTTACCACTCGAAGTCACTTTTGAGCGATTTTAAATTTTTAGTTTTATTTAGTCACAGCCATCTGCCCAAACCTATTCTTTGATGTCCTTGGCTCCACCGCCTGCCACCCCAGTGTGGGGCAGCAGTGCACCCCCACCTAGCATTTTCCGCCCCACAGGCAATCGCGTTTGGATGGGCTCAAACAGCCCGCCCACTGCTTCCAACCGTTTTGTCCCCCCACAGGACTTAGCGCTCCACCTGGCGCGCGTCCACCCTTCTCGCCCCCATCCTCTCGCCCTCCCTCGCTCGCCATTTGCTATTGCCTCAGAGTGGACTATGGGCGTTTGTTCCCATATGCTGATAAGGCAACTATTGAGCTAGCCACTGCGGCCTTTGCGCCAGCTGGCTTTATGGACTTCCGCCCTTTTAAGGGCTACTTTGACGTTGGGTTCCAATCTGAGGAGGATGCTGAAGCGGCAGCACAAACTCCTCTAATTTATAAAAAAACCCCATTCCCACAACCCGTACTTGCCTCCCTTCAGACACCACGCTGGTGGTAACCTTTGCAAATCTCCCATCCCACCTTCCACCCCAGGTTTTGTATGACCAGTTGGTCGCGGGGCTCATGGCTTATGGCACTCAGCCCAACCTCATCTTTGCCATTCCATCTGGTGTGGAGCGCCTTGCTGCTACTTGGGCAACAGCCACCATCATACCACACCACCCTACCATAGCCCAACAAATCCCACCCCGCGCTAGTGTGGCTGCAGCACCTGATCATTTCTTTTGGGCTCAGGTCGAAATGGTAGGCAGATTTGTTCCCTCTGCCTTGGCCTAGACCATACAAAAAGAGTGTTCCCTCAGGCCAAGTCCGCTGCTGCGGCTTCTGAGCCTCCTTCTGGAGGTTCAGTATGAGGCGCTTTGCTGCCCCCTCCCACCCTCCAATCTCGTTCAGTGGGCCCACATGGAAATTCAGCCCCCCCCCCCAAAAAAAAACCTCCAGCCTCACTCTCCCACCTAAATCTACCCCAGCCAATCAGAGAAATGCTTGGACCACCATTGGCACCCAAGCAGCTGCCCAATCGCCCAATCCCACCCACCCAAATTCAAACGCCACTATTCCAGTGAACCAAAATCCTTGGGATCTATTGGCTGAAACTGACGAATCAGGTAATGTACTCATTAGTAAGCATACAGGTCAACCTCTCTGCCAGGGCAATTATGGTCGGGCAGAATTTTTCCTTCCTGACTTTAATGAAACCCCTACCCCTCGCCATTTCGCTCCTCTGCCCAATACAGCCCCCTTCCAAAGTGATCACCAGCTCGCCTTAGCTGAGGTGGCCTCTCCTCATTGCCCAAAACTATGCACCGCGGTGGCCCAGTCAGTGGCTCAGCTCCAGCATGTCCTGCCCACCCTCTTCTTCCCCTGACTTCCCTGAATCTCCCTGCAGTGACATCTCAAAACTATTTGATGATGCTGAAGTTGCTGTTATGAATGTTGCAATGATTGCTTCATTCAACCCCTCAGCCAAAATCACCTGCCACAGTATCTCCCTTTTCACCCAACTTCCTGAAGCCCGCAAAGAAGCTGAAGTTCTCCTCGCAGCTTTTGTTGAAACACTTTCCTGTCATTATCTTGATGTGGAGGAGGAAAACTCCTACTACGCTGACCTCAACCCCCACTATGCGGATGCCCCAACGCCCTGGCTCTCTGCTCTGATCTGGTACTGTAACCAACATCCCTTGATCGAGGTGGGTCTTTCTTAAAACCAACCCCCTGACCCCTCCTCACCCTCTGCCATGGTGGGTTAGCAGTTTCCGCTTCCCATCTGGTTAGTAGTTTTGTTTTGTCATTTTGAGTGTTGCATTCAGTACTGTCTGTCCCCTGGTCGGCGTACCTTGAATAAATTGGAAGATAATAATTTTATGTTCTTTAGAGCGCTTTATGAAAAAAAGAATTAATTGCCTTTATCTCTTTATATTAATTGTGATTAAGAAAAAAATTTAAACTGAACTTGGGGTGATACATCTCTCATGACAGTAAAATTTTTTTGACACAAAGGCTATAAAAATTGTAGTCTAATCTTTGCTTTAAATAGGCTTATAGTAATTTTATTGTTTTGGGTAAAAGTGAACTCATGTTAGAATTATATAGCTTACTATAAAAATATAAGCCAAGATTTATATTTAATTTTTATATAGTGCAAAAGTTGGAAATAATTACAATACTAGTTTTATTAAGTTTCTAAACTGTTAAAATCTATTGTGTCAGAAAAGTTGGAAAGGTTTTAATAGAATAGAGTAAATTTCATATATACTTAGCAGAAACTAAGTTTTTCTGATTAGTTAACAACTTACTAAAAGCCATATAGTAAATTCTAAAACTTAGATAGACTATACTTATATACCTATAGTCTTCTAGTCTCATGGATCAACAGTGTGAGATCTGTTGTGGCATGTTAATGAGAATTAAACTTTATACTCTGAGTATAACACTTAAATAGATTTTTAAACTAAAAACAATTGCCTTGAAATTGTAAATTCTAAACCATACTTAGAGAATTTCCTATATGTAGTAATCTAACGACTAACAAGGCTTTATCTTATAAAGCTGTATGAATAAATTAGATAACTACTTTATAAGATATACTTGGCTTAGTTTTAAAAAGATTACTACTTAATCTTGTTAATAAAACTCATTAACTTAACACCTGCCTAAACTCTTTATTTTTTTAATGCTTCCCTAACTAAAAATAAATTATATAAAGCGCTACAATAAATAGAGCTAGGTAGGATGGCTATTAAGATTTGGCCTGCTATCATCAAATGGTGCAAGTTAAATCTCATATGGCATTATGGGTCTAAACAACAGACTTTTCAGCCATCTAGTAAGAATTTAAAAATGCAGCTTTAAATCAAACTGATCAACCGTTTATTCATTTGTCCATTTTTTTCAAGTTATAGTAGATATCTAAATACAATTATAAGTCTTTCTTAAGAACTAGTCATAAGGGACCATCTAGTACTAAAAAAAAGAACTAGTCATAAGTAACTTTCTCTCTCTGATTGAAGTAACTTTCTGAGCAAACTAATTTCAGTAAATTAAAAGCAAACACTTAATCACACACTGAAGTATTGCTCCAATGTCATCAGATCCCCTGCCAACTGTCCAGCGTGGGGCAGCAGCAAAACTCCCCCTCCATTTTCTGTCTGACAGGAAAATGCACTCGGACTGGCTTGCCCAGTCATTCCAAACCCTTGGGATGATTCGTTCCTCTTAAGGATCTCAATGCCCATCTTGCCTGAACCCAAGTAGTGCCCCACTGCCCCCTGGTGCTCCCCCGGAGCAACATGCATTTTGGCCTTAGGGTCGAATATGGGAAATTCTTCCCCTACAATGACCAAGCCATTATCAAAATGGCTCAGGTGGTGATGACACCAGCCTGTTTTTTGACTTCCGCCCCTATAAGGGGTACTTTGATCTTGACTTCCCCTGTGAAGCTGATACAGCCACTGCAGCAATGGTGCCATTTTTTAACAATATTCCCCTCCCAACAACTTGGACCCAGCTCCCAATGGACACCATCTTGGTGGTCCAGTTCGCTGGTTTGCCCACCCACCTCCCCCCCCCCAAAGTGCTCCACTAGAAGCTGATGGAAGGTTTGGCAGCCTACGGCGCCAACCCCATCTTACAATTTGTGGTCCCAAATGGGGCCACACACCTCACTGGGCCTCGGGCATATGCCACAATCAGCCCTAAATTTACAAAAATTTCTTTGGCAATTTCCCCTCATGCTACCATCCCATCTGCCCCCAACCATCCATTATGGGCCCACGTTGAGGGCGGACGGACGATTTGTCCATCCTGTTTTGAGTTAGACCACTCAAAACGCAAATGCCCATACTCAAAAACTTCTGCCAATGCCAAAAGTTTGCCTGCCGCCCACCTATTTGCCGCCCACCCCACACCAATTCTGACATGAAGTATGATCCTACCTTCCCCTCCTCCAATGCCTGATGCTGCAGCTGCACCTACAGCCACCAATCAGCACCCACCTTGCCCAATGCCATAAATAATTCCTCCAACCAAACATTGGATTGGATCCCAGTTCATTCCCATGCATCCGCAAATGAATCAAACAAACCTCAACTGTACGCTGATTACCCAATCCAATTCAACCAAAATCCATGGGAATTATTGGATGAAATTAAAAAATCAGGTAACATTATTGAAGAGCTGACGCTGCAACTTGAGCGGCTCTATAATGCAGAATGGGATGCAAAATTGCCACCTCAGAAATATGTCCCACAACCTAATACCAAACTGTTCTACAGCGACCACCAGCTTGCATTAGAAGCATCCACCACATCAGATTGCCATCCACTTCACAAAGCTGCTGCCAAATCAATGGCTGCGCTCACAGGAGGAATTCAACCTCCCGTCATCCCCATAAATTTTACTGCACAAAGTAAGATCAACATGAAAACTTTACACAAAAACGTCACTGAAGCCATCCAGAACATGGTAACAGTAGCACGGAATCTGAAAGCAAAAATAACCCAAACCAACATTGCCACGTTTGTTAAATTCCCAGACGCCCGCCTCAAAGCTGAAGACGCTTTGGAAAGTACATCGTTGGTATAATGATGGCTGGCAACTACTTGGAAGTTCCAGTCATCAAGGATAATGAACCCCATGCCGCTGATGCCCCCACACACTTACTATCTGCCTTAACATGCACCCTACTCTGGAAGGAGATGGATGCGGCCAAAGACAAGCCCCCAATCCCCCCTCCCCATCCACCATGGAGGGATAGCAGTATTCTCTGCCCACCTGGTTGGATATTTTGTTAGGTATGATTCAATCAATCCGTCCATTTTGGGAGTTTCATTTGAATCATTATTTTTTATTATTATTATGATTTTTATTTTTAGTTTGGTAATGTCCATCTCCTGGTTGGCTTACCTTGGTTAAATAAAAGAACTAGTCATAAGTTTGTCTATACAGAGAAAAAAATAATTATTAAACATATTAAGACTTTATGGTAAAACCTTTTTATAGTTTGTATTGTCATATTTTGTAAATGAAATTTCATTTACAAGCTAATATAAATATAAAAAATATTTAGAATTTTAATTTTAATTTTAAAATTTTTACCAATTGTTAATTGACATTAGAAAAGTTAGCTTTTTATAAATCTAAATTGAAATTGTCATTTTTCTATATCATTTTGATAGGTATTTATAATTCTTGCAAAGTGTTAGAACTGGAGCATAGGCGTCAGGTTTCAACTGCACAAGTGTTTGTGCACTAAAACAAATAAGGTAATGTGTGAAGACAATAACCTTAAACAAAACCAAGCATAAACTCTATTCAATATAAATAATTTTTTATTATAACAAAGGACCGCAACATAGCATTGAATATTGAAATTGGCTTAATAGCTCATAGTTGTATGTAGAGGTAGTCTTCAGCTTCAACTACCTACAGTAAAAGCAAAAACCTGTTCACATTTCCAGTCTCATACTGATATTATCCTTCAATCCTTTATTCCTATTTATGTAATTGTTTAATGACATAATAAATTAAGGAATTCCAGGTCAACTGTATCATGATTGAGACATGTCCACTTAGTCATTGGCCTCTTTTTTAGAGAGATCAGGATAGTTTTAGCCTATTATAAAAGAAACCCAGATAATTAGCTAAAGTAAAAATTAGTAAGCCCATTAATAACAAGTTTCTCCTGGTGCAGGGCAGAAAAGTTGATAATAAAATATTAATAGGTGATATGAGACCCAGGGCCACAGGGCAAAGGTAATTGAGGTATAAGGTGTCATGAGATGCACCTGCAGGGTTAGATATCTGATCTTTAGTATATTGTATCAGCAAATTGAAGACGCTGAGGCAATAATCCCCATTTATAATTTAATAAATCAATCAATGACTACATATAAAAACTGGGTATTGGTTGAAAATCCATAGTAAATTAATTTTATAGACTAACCTTGGCGTTGTACCCCAATTAATTAAGCACTATCTGCATAGTAGCGCTAAAATAAAATTACTTAAATGATTGAATATATAGATATGGTTGGTTAACCCAATTGCCATAATTACCCCCACTTGACCATACATTGGAATCAAAGATGAGTGGGAGAGGTAGATTATGGTACTGAGAACTCATGGCCGTAGGGCTAACACTTTCCAGGTACTTCTTAAGGAACTTAATATTTACTCAGTTTATAAGGTAGCTCTTAGTGGGATCTTTAAGAGTGTAGGCATCAGTGAATGACTTCTCATTGATCTCAAATGGTCCTTTCCACATTTTTTCCAACTTACAAGTCTTTTTCAAAGCCATGGTTGTTATGATATAGAACTAATATACCTTCAACCAAAGTAGGAAAAGTATGCTGATCTTCATTATCACCCGTTCTAGATTTGTTTTAAGCCAATGCATTGGAGTATTATTTGCTTTGCAGTTGTATTAAAATCTGCATTAGTTTTGATGATATTGGGTAAAACTCATATTTTCTTCATTAACACAGAATTAAAATTGGCTTATGTGCAGGATGCTTCTCATATAATGGTTGAAATGGCAAGTGCACCGTGGTTAAGTGGTAAGCTTTATAATATGCAAAAACAGTGTAAGGCAAAATATATGTTTCAATTGGATGTCTTGTCTTAAGCAACATACGTATAATTCCAATAAGAGTACTGTTTACTTTTTCATGGTACCATTGATCTCAGTGTAAAAGGGTGTAGACAATACCCTTGGATACCCATCAAGCCTTTGATAACTAAAAATAATGTAAGATGTAAAATTAGACCCTTTATCAGTTGAGAGAAACTGCGGAAAGCTGTGCTGATAAATATTTTTTAAAGATGTATTTAGACATGCTCATAGCATCTAAATCCTTGACCGCTTTGTCCTTCATCCACTTGGTTAAGTGATCAATGACCACGATTATATGCTCAAATTTACCATCTCTATTGGGCAAGGGGCCCACAATGCAATAGATATGGTGTGCCAGGCGAAATTGGTTATACCAATTGATAAGAAGTGACTTTTTGGTAAGGAGCTGCCAATTGACATTCTTTTATACAGCTGAGCATCTCTTGATACCAAAAAATTATTTTTTAGTAAGTTTGATTGTAATTATTTGAGTGTTATCTTATATCATCCATGCCCATTGCCTTATGGACCATAATATCAAGTCAATCCTCTCATTAGGCTTAGGAAACAAAAAGGTGTGTTCCTTATTATTTTTTGTACAGGCTCCAATTCCTCATATAAGTAGTCAGTCTCAAATTCTAAAGTATGTTGAAATCCTCAGGTTCATTATCATATTGTATAACTGTCATTTATCAAACAATTCATTGGTCTTATTAAACACCAAGGCCTTAGTGGGCATTCAAGATAAAGAATCACTATTCTGATGTTTCATGATGGTGTGGTGTTGTATTTTAAAATCATAAGCTTGTAAATTCAAAGCGCTTTGCCAGCTTCTCTTACAGCTCCTTAAGATCTTTTAATAAGCAAAGTGAATCATGATTAGATTCTACTGTAAAATGTACTCTGTGAACATATAATTGGAATTGTTTGATGCATAGATTACCTCCAGACACAAAAACTAAGTTAACATGTAGTTTCAAAGATGATCCAATTTTCAGCTACAGTAATCCACTAGATACTCAATTACATCACCATTAACTTGTAATAACAATGGCCCAATGACAGTGAGAGATGCATCCATTTAAATAATGAACTGTTTATCAAACTAGGGTACATGAGAATTGGCGCTTGAGTGAGGCAAAGCCTGAGTTTATCAAAGGTCCGCTGGCAGTTTTCTGTACACTCAAATTAAACACCATGCCTAAGAAGTTGGAATAGAGGTTCACCTATTTTACTAAAATTCTTAGAAAACCAGAAATAGTATCTGATTAATACAAGAAATATTAGGATATCATGTTTAGCTGTTGGCCATGTCATTTTTATAATTGC
Source organism: Massospora cicadina (assembly GCA_022478985.1). Classification (NCBI taxonomy): domain Eukaryota; kingdom Fungi; phylum Entomophthoromycota; class Entomophthoromycetes; order Entomophthorales; family Entomophthoraceae; genus Massospora; species Massospora cicadina. Next base: position 4,467 of record JAKSZP010016120.1, on the reverse strand, counting down.
GCTAACCTTTGCCAGATGGGTCCATAAGCCCTGTTTATTGGTAATAGACACCAAATAAGAATTGTTCTTGGCTAAAAGTTACACTTCTGAAGCTTGATTTTTAATTTCTGCATGCGCAAGGCGGTGAAAGTCTTCCACCAAATGGATCATAATTTCATTAAACGTTTTGGAGTAAACATTTATGTCTTCAGATAAACTAACATACGGGAGATTTTTAGATCCTAAAATAGTATATATGGCCTGTTGAGAGGTTGTATGGCGTTATTAAGGCCCTCGCAGCATTTGAATAGACTAATACAGGCCCTGAGTTGTTATTATGGCACACTTTTCTTGTTATGACTTAGACATCTCAATTTTCAATAGCCTGAAATGAGATCCATGGCAAAAAAATATTTCTAACTGCCTAAGCGGTATAGAGCATTGTAAATATGGGGTAAAGGATATGAATCCTTTTTGGTAATGATATTAATCTTCCTATAATCAATTACCACCCAATTTGATCCATCTTTCTCTTTAATCACTAACACAGTGGAGTCCCAGGTCTCTTAAAAGGCACTAGCATTACCTGTTGTACAAGTTAATCAAAACTCCTTATTAATGACAGCATCAACTGTACTTAATCATCTAGTTGGATGTATATAAATGGGTATTTAATATCTAGTGTTGATCTGATGTAAAGCATCATGTGAACATCCAAAAAAAATTATTCTTCGCAAAAATAGTATTATATTTCTTAAGTTAGTTAATTCTTGGTCTTTTTGATCGTCAGTTAGACCAGGAGGGCGTTCTTGAGTAATAAGTGAACAGAATGATTAGCATGTCACTCCTTCAAGACTAAGTTCATCCAAAGTTACAACCTTATAAATGTTTTCACTTCATTAACAAGGAAGATATGCAAAAAAGAAATGATCTGGTTTCACTTAATTTTAATGGAATAGGTATATAGATTAGCTTATACTTGGATTTCGCCATTGTTGGGAATAATACACCCAGGCGCAGCAGCTGGTTCCAGGTTTGTATGGCCAAATGGCACAAATATCTCGCCATATAGCCCTTGAAGGTTCTTTAGATTAATCCTGGTCTCAACTATAGTTTGGTGACCTGAAGAAATAGATAGACTCTGATTAGCTTTGAGAAGGATGCTTTTAGATTCTACAATCTGGATGAGCAAGCGCTTGATTTGGGTACAAACTTTTCAATACTCAAAAAAGCTATACCACCATGATAGGCAAGGTTAGTAAACTTCTTCATTTGGGGTACAGGGCCGCTGTTTTCTAATTGTAATAGAGAGGAAGTATACCCCAACAACTCAAAAGAATAGTCCTCAAAATCCGTCTTGATTCCATATCTTCTCATAAACAAGTCCCCATTAAGAAAATTATGTGTGATTAGATAAAAAAATACTGGAGCGTATACCACAAGTGAGAAAAAGTGCAATGACAATGCTTTGTAAGCTCCTTTGGACGTAGTTAAAGTGGGCCTTGAAGTTTTATATTGCTTAAAATGATCAATACTGGCTGGCAGTCCAAGCCTTTTTAATAGTTTAATGGTTTTAGTATTTATTAGTACCCCACAGTCTATGATATCTCTTACCTTGAGATTATTTACTATTATATCAATGAGTACATTTAAAATAAATAAAGTCATCTTTCTTGTGAAAATAAATGTTTAAAGTTTTGGCTCGTTTTATCAGTTTGTAAATCAATGCATATCAGAGTAATGAAATTCTTCATGTCTTTATAGGTTATGGCCACATTGACCTCGTTTAACTTGAGCCCATCACCAGAAGTAATAAAAGTCCTTTTTTTACTGGTGGACATAAAGCTTCTTTATACCTTACATGCTATAGAAAAATCATAGTCTGACAGCAAAAGAAGGGTTTTCTCTGCCACTTTAACAGCACTAATTGAAGAAAGAACCAGTGAAAAATTCCATGATCCTTTGGCTGTCCATCTTTTTTAGTTGAAATGGGATCCTTTTTAATAGGGTTGGGATTATACTAGTGTTGGCGGAAGTAGAATATACCTTTATTGATTATTCTCTTATTTTCTCAAACTATAGTCAGTCTCCTGACCTATCACACCTATGGTATGTTGTTGAGATTTTTCCCCATATTCCCAGCCTGCTAGATTACCTGGTGTTGCTAGGGGAAAATTCCCTAAAGTGAAGTGAATTGGAAATCAGTTAGCCCAAATTTTGGAGGAACTACATTTGGGGGATTTTGGGATATTTGCCTGGTCATATCCATCAGGGATCAATCCAGATGTTTACCTAATATCTCATTTAGTGGAGCGGCTAACAAAATAGGGGCATCTGATGGTGATTAACTATCAGGTGTACCATTTGGGATCAGTCAGATTTCATCACTGACTGATTGGGAATGAGTAGTGAGTTGCAAGGCGAATGATGCCGCCTGCAACTAGTGGATTGATTGGTTGGTGAAGTGACGTGCCATAATGGGTAAAAAAACCATTACCTAAGCAGGTCACTAACTAATTATGGTTGGTTCACTTGTAAATGAGAGGAAAACGTTAGGGACACATTTCTGACTCTTTCCGCTTGAGGTCTCAAGGATGTCCAACAATGGAATCTTAGCCAGGATGGGGAAGACCATTGCTGCCGAGACAAGGAAGGGTGATTCAACAGCAATGGCTGCCATTTCATTGAAGAGGTGTCAACTGAGGGTTAGATGGCTGAATCCCCTATAAAGACCCTAGGATTCATTATAATAAAAAACCAACTCTTACAACAAACTTAATTATTACTACAAAAAACATTATTAGTTTTATTTGTAGATTTGGTTATAGTTAGACTATCAGCATCCAGTATGAAGTTCCATCTCAAGGATATTATTGCAGAAGGCAATAATTGGTAGACTCTCAGAGAGAAGAGTAGAGATCTGAGCGGGGATCTAGAGACAAAGGGAACCACAACTAGGGGATAGCTGCCAACTGTGTGTTGGGCCAAAGGAGAATGTCATCAGAGGATCTTGACGAAGATCAAGTGGACAGTAATAGAGGGAATGAATCCCTACGAATACAACTTGAAGTATTTAATTGTTTTACTGGCCAAAGCGTTGGGCCTGATAATAGTTCTAACTCAACTAAGGATAATGGTCTCCATACTATTATCAGATAACATATTCTTTACAACGCGAGGTGCATGAGGAAATTGAACCTGTGCAGTAAAAAGGTTACTGGGTTGATGACCGATAATCAACTCCTTAAGTAAATTTTTACAAGTTGGTGCTCACTACAGGGGGTAGTTTAGTAGAAGAATCTATCAATTATGTTGTATAAAGAAAAGATGCACAAGTTGTAGGCTGAGATCACCACAGTGAATCAGAATGCCTTAAACTCTGCAGACCATAGGGAGTTTGTGGCCTTGGAGGAATGAGTAACCAAGGAGGAGGAAGGAGTTGAAAAACGTAGCCAACTTCGGGAATGAGTTACTCAGCAATTTAAACTGGTTAAAGAGGAAAGAAGGAGACCTCATCTGAGAGGTCCTATTCCTAAAAACAGAATGTGAAGTGGATCACATTCATTTGAGAAAGTTTGTTGCAGACAATGAGAAGTTGATGAAAGAAGTAGAGGATTTGAAAGCCCGCAGATGTGCATGTGATCCTGATATGGCCAGTGATGCTAAAGAGGGAAGTCCTCAAACAATACTTGGGAAGATGAACACCCCAAGAAATATGCCGCCCACATTTAATGCTATTTCAGAGATGATGCCCAAAGTTACTCCACAAGTGAGCTGAGTAGCTGAACTGAGAGAATCTGTCTGAAATGACTTGGAGGAATTCAGAGCAACACCTAAATTGCCCACATTCCATCGGGAGAAATTCCCCATCGTTTTTCCTACTATTCAACATGACCATGAACGGATAAGGGGATCGTCAGAAGGCGTTGAAGGTCATGAACTGTTTGGACACAGACTGCCAGAACCTAGTGTTACCCCACTTGGAGGGGGACAGCTGGTCCTATGCTGAGGCTAAGGCAGCCATAATGAAGGAGTTTGGGAGTCCAACCCATATGTCAAATGCAAGCAAGAATTTATGGGAATTCAATTTCAAAATGACGAGTCTCTTGCAAGCTTCGCAGATTGATTTTACCAGGAGTCATGGATCCTGGCTGGAGCGAAGGTGTAAAATGACTATGATGCAAGAATCACTTTGCAAGCGGCCCTTTGCCTCTATCACAATTTGCATTGAATGATGTCTACTGTATTCAAAACTGAAATAATTACATTGCAAATGGTAAATAACCTGAAGATTCTGAGAGCGACGTTCAATGCCCCAAATAGAAGCTTCAAGTCTAATCCGGTCTGAAATCCAAATTCATGAAGGGAAGCAAAGGAGCAATGGAGACTTTAACTGAACTGTGCCATGAAATAAGCCCAAGGATTTCAAAAGGTTAAATAAGAAAGAAAAGATCTGCTTCTGGTGTGGCAAGAAAGGGCATTTCGCTG
>JAKSZP010016119.1:0-94338 GCA_022478985.1 Massospora cicadina | reverse complement strand
TGGATGCAACGATTGGGTGAGATCAAATCTCCCATCAGATCCTCAGGTTGAGTGGCCCGCTTAGCATGGGCTTCCTGATCTGATTGGATGATGGAATCCCAAGATGCTTCCACTGCAAAGGTCTCCATGTCCTCCTGGCGTTGTGAGTGTGGGATAGCGGTGGTGGCCTTGGCCACTTCCTTGGCCACAGCCCTATTGGCCTGCTTGGCCTTCTTCTGTTCCTGCAGGGAGATAGGCTTTACCAATAGGTAACAGCCTTGTGCTTTCCATGGGAAAGCCTCCTTGGTGCTTGCGGTTGGTTTGTAGTGCGCCTCTCCGTTGGCCATGGCCACCAAGGGGTGCTCTTGGAATGTGACGCCCTCCTTGATGGGGCATGCGTGCGCCTTATGGCTAAACGCGTCACAGTGGGTGCAAATGGAGGGCGCGCTGTCCACGGTCACCCAGAATGGGTGGGTGGTATGCCCTGCAATATTGATAAAAGTGGAGTGCGGGATCTGGGTTAGGTCCTTCGCAATCTCCTCAGTTGGGGTCAGAACTGCAATGGCTTTGCCGGTGCACAGGTGTGGCATCAGCATGAAGCGTTTCATTTCGAAAGATTGGATTTCGCCATATATGGTGAGACCATTTTTCAGGTGTTGTTCCAAAATGTCACGTTTTACTATAGTAGGCAAAAAGTCAAACGTGAGGAAAATTTTGTTTGATTTTGTCCATCTGGTGCATTTGGTTTCAATGACCCATTGCCCTTCAGGGAGGTCGACCACTATGCGCACCGCTGCAGCCTCATCTGCTGCTTTTTTGCTTTCGAAACCTAAGTCCAGCCAACTGCGTGACATGGAGTGAGGGCAATGTATACCGCGGTCAGGAAAACTTTGTGTACATCTTCACAAAATTTTTCCCATAAGGTCGTTTTTTGGATGTCCAGATCCACACGGACTCCAAATTCCACCAAAAAAAGTGGCTGGGAGTGTGGCGTGTTGATGTACTGGTTTCATTGTGCTTGCCATGCGAGTATCTCTGGGGAAATTATGACCGCCAGTTTTTTAAGATTTTTGTCTATTCCACCAGATTCTTTGGGGCGTTTTTGAATGTTGGAGGCCGCGGGCCTTCCACCTGCTCCTCTTATCTTGCTTGCCCAACTGCTCCCTGACATGGGCGCAGACTAAACTCCTCTGTGAGATTATCAAACTAGATTCAGTATTGAATTAAATAGGTTGCAAAAGTGTTTGCAATGAGAAAGAAAAGTCTGAGAGTATTAATATTGAGAAAGGAGAATAAGATGATTCTAATTTAAGTAATGAGTTGCTAAGGAAATAATGTCTCTAGAGAAAAAGAAAGGTGATCTAGTTTGAGAAGTTTTATTCTTAAAAACTGAATGTAAAGCAGATTGCGTTCAATTATTGGCATTAGCATTGATATAGAGCATCTGATGAATTAAGTCGAAGAGTTGAAGAATCATAAATGTGAATGTGAGCCCCTATGCGGCGAAGGATGCCAAAGAAAGGACCCCAAGAACTCTAGTTGGGAAGCTGACTATTCCACGAAATATGTTGACTGCATTCACAGCCATTTTTGAGGTAGCTCCCAAAAACACTCCTCAAGTCTGTTGAGTAGCTAGACTATGAGTGGTTGTTAGAGAAACATTGGAGGTTTTTGAGCTATGCCAAGATTACCCACATTCCATCGGTATAACACCCCTGCATTTTTTCCAATTAATTTGACATGACAATGTTTGGGTATGGCAATCATCAAAAAGCTTTGATGAACTGTTTGGACACCATTGTCAGAACTTAGTGTTACCCCATCTAGAGGGGGACAGCTGGTCATACTCAGAGGCCAAGGCGGGCATCATGAAAAAATTTGGTTGTCCCATGCATATGTTAAAGCACAAACAGGAATTCATAGTCGTCCAATTCCAGAAGGATGAATCCTTAGCGAGTTTTTCCAAAGGATTCTACCAAGAATCACAGATTTTTGATTAAGCAAAAGTGCTGGATGATTTTGATGCACAGATCACATTGCAAGAAGCCCTTCAGCCCTATCATAATTTACATCAAATGATTTCTTATGTGTTTGATACTGAAATTACCACCTCACAGATTGTGGAGCATTGAAGATATTAGAAGCTACATTTGAAGCACCTAATAGAAGTTTCAAAATGAGCTCAGTACAAAAATTTGAATCTTACAAAGGGGACCGAGGGTGCTAAGGAGTCCAATGATTGTAGCGTGCCAGAAAAAAGCTAAAGGAGTTCAATCAGATTAATAATAAGGACAAATGCTTATTCCGTGTGGTGAAAAAGGACACTTTGCTGTTCAGTGCAAGAAGCTAAAGGGACAAACCAATGTAGTCCAGAGAAAGAGGCCAAACTCACACAGGAGTCAGGAAAAGGGCCCACAACCTAGATGGGGAACAGTCTAGACCAGAAGATAAATCTAATCCTCTAATATCTTGCCTTATGAAATTGATGTTAGTGATCTGTCTGTCAATGATGACGCACAGGATCTACTATATCAAGTGGTCAATTTGGATGTTAATGCATTAACCAGATACAGAGAAAAGTGGATTGACCTCAAAATAATTTAGGTAAGTAGCTCAGCTGTATGCATGACAACTAGTGGACATGATTCGTGCCACGAAAAATCCAGAAGAATTGACTAAGGTCAAATTAGATGAGGCAAATATGTCTATCCTCTTTAGCGCAATCAAGGAATTGTTTCCTGATCTATTGGTGCAAATTATTAAAACTCTCAATCAACATTTAATGTCGCTATACACTAATTAAATATGATTTTACAATACTCCAAGTATACATATATTGATATAATGGTTAATTGAGTACAGGTGCTGGTGATATTTGACATTGGAGCACCTATCATTAGTCTCAACCAAGATGGTGAAGAAGATGAGGATCTCGCCTGATTTAGAACATAAAAAATAATATGTAACAGCCGGGCCAAATACCACCCTCTCCTGTGGAGCGTATAGCACTCTGCCACTATAATTTGGATCTTTATTATCTGGCCCTGCAATAGCTTTAGCAATTAAAACTATGGTATTCTAATTGGGATGGATTTTCTATGAAAGTATGGTTTTAAATGTAACTTTGAGGATACATACGTTGACTATATTGATTCAGACGTTACCATTAGTTTATCATAATATGAGGAAGCACAACTTACAAGGAGAAATAAATCCACAATCTGATCTACACGGATGTCATTATCCTGATTCATTACCAATTAGTTGGCTGAAAGTGAGAAGAAATGCTGACAGGAATCCTGGAAAATTGGGTAATTCCGTTGAGGATAAAGAATTCTGAACCATACCACTGAGATCACAGATCATAGTCAACATGGGATTGATGTTGGAGATACTGAGCTGCTGTATGGATATATTGGAAGCCTCTGGAAGAAGTCTAGAGTAGAGCCTTGGGTGGCTCCTGGACTAATTATGCCAGGCTTTAGAGAAATTCGAGCTCTAGGCGAATTTGAGTGAAAAACTGATAAAGATTGAGAAGAATCATATCATTGGTTTTGGTCATCTAATCCCAATGGCTGAATTTAGGAAATTCCACAATATTAGGACCTTCAATGAAATGGGATTACTGTCAGGGATGACTGAAAGCATCAATTATTAGTCAATCGAGAGAAAATTGCTGATCTGTCAGACAGACATCAGGAGGTGTCCGAATTATTTGACAAGTATTGGGAAATATTCACCCAGGACAACCGCATTTAGGGATGCATAAGGAATGACATCAACTAAGTTGACAGTGGGAAATTTCTGATAAAGATGAGGCCAATTTGATGGTCAAAGGCGACCAAAGCAGTAGTGAAAGAAGAGATCAGCAAACTAGTGAAGCATGGGCTTCTAGTTCCGTCATCAAGTCCCTGAACAATCCCTATCTTGATTTTAAAGAACAAGGACAGCTCTAATCAAGTGGCGATCGATTATCAGAAGCTGAATAAGATAACAAGAATGATTTGCATCCACTATAACAAATTTACAATGCATTAGATAAATTGGGAGAAGCGAAGTATTTTCCACAATGGATCTAATATCAGGATATTGGCAAATTGATTTGCCAAAGGTAGACTAGGAGAAATGCACAATTATCACCGAGCAGGGGTTGTATCAACTAACAAGGATGCCTCAAGGTCTATGTAATGCGCCTGCAACGTTCCAGAGGGCCATAAAACCATTTTAAATGGCCTGAAGCTGTCATGCGTCTTAGTGTACTTGGACTATATAAACGTGTTTAGTATGACAATTACTGACCAGTTACACCACTTAGAAGTCTTCAAGAGACTGTCCGTGGCTAACCTGAATATCAAGATGAGGAGGTGCCTCTTCCTCAAGAAAGAGTTGAAAATTCTGGGATTCATATCAACTCTAGTGGAATGCAGCTTCAAGCCCAGAAAATTGAAGCCATAGAGAAAATGGCTGTGCTGAAAAATGTCCGATATATCCAAGTGTTCCTTGGAATAGTCAGACACTACTAAAGATTCATATGGGATATTGCAAGGTTCACTGAGCCCCTATTTCATTTTGCTGAAGGATCCAAAAAAGGATTTATTTGGAATGAAGAGGTCCAGAGTTCTTTCAATAAGCTATGCCGGTATTAGAAAGATTCTCCAATATTGAAATATCCAAAATTTTGATCAAGAATTCATAATACAGACTGATGCTTTGTTAACAACAATTGATGCTATCCTGAGCCAAGTGGATGAACTCAGGTATGAACATCTGGTAGCATATGTGAGGTGGACACTCTCAGCAGCTGAGAGGAATTACACCATGGCTGAACATGAATGCCTTGCATTAATTTACGCGTGTAAACAGTTTTACCTGTATATTCATGGAACGCACTTTAAAGTAGTTACGGACCAGTCCTCGCTGTGTTGGGTGCACAATTTAAGTGAGCTGGAAGGACAGCTGTCCTGATGGTCATTGAAGCCACAGGCTTATGATTATGGGATAGTCCACTGAGATGGAGCTTCTCATCAGAATGGGGATGGTTTATTAATGTTACCAATGGTCCAAGTGGTATATCAGCAAGTGGAGGAGCTATTCCAGAGATTAGTTGAGAATGAAATCAGGAATGAGCCCCAAAAAATCCAAGGTGTGCTTCAGAAAGTGATGGAAAACACTGTAATCATGGATGGACAAATTTCTAAGATGATTAACGGAAATGTTTACTATTTCCAAAACCGTTAGAAGAAGTGGCTATTGTTTAAGCCACAAATAAGGTTGTTGGGCATGGAGGCCTGAGGAAGACAACCAATTACATTTTCCAGTATTGTTACTTGGAGTCCATCAACTACGATGAAGCAGATTATCTGGCTTATTGTGTGGAGTTCCAGTTGCACAAGCCTCACAAAAACACAACTAGATAATGACTGGTCTGCCCTGGATTCGCCTGGCATACAGTGTCCATCAACATGATGGGACCATTAGCCTTGAGTACCAGGGAGTCAAACACATGTAAGTTGCAATCAACCATCTGACTATATGATTCAAAACGAAGGACCTGGTGGAAGTAGACGCTACAAGAACTACAAGGTTTATCCTGGACCAAGTAGTATACTGCCATGGATGCCTGCAAGTCTTGTTGAGCGACAATGGGATGAAATTTACATTTCACATGATCCTGAAATTAACTGTAATAATGGGGATCCAAAAAAGTCATGTCAGTAACTTACTGGCTGGAGTCAAATGGATTGTTATATCGAGTTAATGGAGCTCTGGACATGATGCTGAGGAAGTTGGTTGCAAGGAAAACTTCCACATGCGGAACATAGCTTAGTTTGGTGACATTTGCATAAAATATAAGTTATCAAACAGCTATGGGAAAAACGCCGTTTTAGTGAATATACTGAAGGAAGGTTGTGTTGCCATTGGTTCTATATTCTGTGGTGGAACCACTATTGGGCGAGTGGTAAGCAGTACCTGATCCAATTGTCAAATAATCTGATTAAGATGCAATCATAAGCATTCGTACAACCTTGAAGAAAAGGATCAAGCTAAAAATGATGAATGATAAGAACTGACCAGCTTTATCAGAATACCAAATAGGCGAAAAAAGTTGTCCATTTCAATATTCATGGTTTCAAGAGAAGAAACAAGCTAGATACATTGTTATCAGTTCTGTTTGAGGGTATTACCAAGATGGTGACAGACGCTGTCAGATTCTGGTTGTTAGCCCAAAATTAAACCCTTTGACAACAAACATATTGGGCTGATTATCCTACCAATGCTCAAAAAACTCTAGTTCTCACCTTAAAAGCCTATTGCAACTACTCGGCTCAAGCTGATTATGTCAACAAAAACTCAATCCAAACGTTCTACCAAAAACTTGGGCTGAATACACTTGTAGATTTAGGCTGATTGTCACTACACCAAAGCTCAGCAATTAATATCAATAACTTAGTATCAATATTATTATCCATCATAAGAAAATGTTTGGGATCAACCTGAAGCTAACATCTAAAAGTCCCATGGACAAATAGATGAACGTAACATAAACAATTTCCTGCCCTAGGGCGAAATTCATATGTTAATCCTCAAATCTGCATGATAGCACTTTCACATGGACTGCCCAAATGGGAGTACCTAGTGCTTTTTGTAGGGAGGCCTGCTAACGTCCTAATTAGGGGTGTGTCATTTACAGCAACTGATGCCAAAATTTCAAAGAAGAAGTATTTTGTCAGCAGTATGACGAAACACAAATTGAGATAATCCTAGGACAATTTGCACAATCTTTTGGCGATTTTTGTCCCTGAAATCATCCCAATTTTGAGCTTGTTTTTCCACCAATAAACCTAGTAATAGGTCATAATTGTATCAGTTTAAGGGCTAAACTGAGGTGGAAAATAATTTGTTGAAATTGCTTGCTTGAATATGGCCAGGAGATGCCCTAGAGGTATAAATACCGGCGCCTGGCCTTATGAATAAGCATCAAATAGTATATTCTTAAATAAATATATATTTTACTTTATCTCTTTCCTGGTTTTTACCAGAACCTTTTCTTGAAGAGTTTGAACAAGCTGGAAGTTACAAACCCACAGCTTTAAACTTTGCCTGCCTTGGAAGAAGTTCCCAAGTAAAAATGGAAAATTTTACCCAAAAATTAACCAGAAGAGTCCGGGCGTTATAAATATGCCTAAGGAGTTTCCAAAAGGTCAGAATACTGTAAGCCACTGGCAAAATCAAGGATCAATTGTTCAAACTTCTTTATTAAGCATGCATGATAATAATTATCAAGGTAGTGATCCTCAAGATTTAACAACTGGTGTTCACTAAAAATTGGTGACACTTTCTGATATGGATTCACCAACCAATTACTGGCAGCTTCTGCCAGACAAGAAAGTGGCAACGAGATGGAAACTAGTTACAAGGAAATCTTGGACTATTTTAATACCAGCCGGCAAGGCTCTAATGCAGGTACCACCTACTCCTTGGATCTTATCACAGTAGGGGGAGCTCATTTAGATACAATAAGCTTGATTAACCTTACATTGGAAAGCGTAAAAGCTATGTGAAACTCTATATCAGGGTTTTAGGATTGGTACTTCACAAATTGATCCCTCTTAAAACCTGTTCTATTACTTAAGGACCAGGCGCTCAAGATGGAGATATACATGAAGTACCACGATGCAATCATGGTATCTCTTGCCAAAAGTCTCACAGATAGTCAAGCAACTAACGAATTCCTGGTAGCTTTGTTCAACCCTCAATCAAGCATATCCAGCGAATCCTTGCTAGACAAAATCTGAAACTCATGGAAATCTACTGTTTGAAAGGGGAGGAACAATCTTCCCAAAATGCTCTGCTGGACAAACTATATTCTAATTTTTCTGAATTCTGAAAAAGCAATTTTGGACAATATGCGACTTGTTAATGAAACTCATGGGAGATTAAACTCCCTTTAGGAGCTTCTAAATGACGGAGTCCTGAAGGTAGCCGTAGAAGTTCTTTCTCACCAAGGGTTATCACACAAATGGATACAAAACATGATTATACACTGTCAATAACTGGAAACTCATTCTGATTTACTATTTTCTCAGTCAGAACGACTTACCATACACGCCGCTTCAGGCTAAAGTAATCAGCCTGAGTTAAATGCAAAGCACAATGACTTCAAAAATTATGTTCAGGCCAAGATAAATACTGTAAACAAAAACATCAAAGACCTTACAGCAAACCCAGCATCCTGAATATGGATGTAGAGGATGCCCAGATCAAAGAGGAAATTTCAAAAATTTGGACTGTGGTGTCAAGTTTGCAGGCCAAAAACACTGAAATCACAGGAGATTTAGGAACTCAGAATGCAATTATCAAAAGCAAATTCTCAAGTAGACAGTATAGCCAAAGATATTAAAAGCATAACTTCCAATCAAACTTTATTCAAAGAGGAGTATGATGACCTTAAAAAAATTCGAATCCCTCAAAGAACAAAGCTGCCAGTGCTCACCCTGCCTTAACAAAAGAGAAATAGTTAAAGCACTGCTTATTCGGCCAAAAACAGTTTGGAAAAAACAACTAAGGGCCGAATTAAAGCATCAGAATCCATTAGTTTGGAGCAATATTATAAAATTGAATCCTCAAAAGTTGATACTGATGCAGAAACTGATATACTGAACATCCATTCTATGCCTATAGTTTTTTCATCAATCCTGACTCCAGATACTAAAAACGGGAAAGAGGGCTAATTATGAATGATGATACACCAAAGTTCAAGAAGAAGCATAACCCCTATGCCTGAAACAGGGCGAGATGACTTTAAACCCTTGAATTTACCCAATTTTGATAAAAATGGGAATGTTCACCCTTTCCTCTTGCTATTTTAAAAAGCAATGAGGAGAGCATAAAACCATGCAAAAGGATCAGCTCTGATTAACTCACTTGATGCCTTTAGCTGTGGCCTTACCATGCCCTAATTGGGTGACAATTGGTCCTATATGGATGCCAAAATAGCAGTGAAAAAACAGTTTGGAGGGCCTGAGAATTTAGAAACGTGAAAAAGAGAGCTTCTTATTATTAAATTTAAGCAGAATGAGACTATTAAGGACTTTTCTGATAGATATTTCCATGAGGCGCAAGTTCTGCGTGGGTGCAACATAATAGATAAGCTTGCCGCTAATATTTCAATGGAACACCAGTTATGACCTTCCATAAACTGCACAATGTCATGATACCTGCATTCAATGGAAGCTTGGAAATCCAAGAGCTTACCAATTACTTGAGAAGCTGTTCTCAAAAAATTTTAATACCCCAAATTGGCCCAAGGATCAGCAAAAATTCCGATCTTTGGGCCCAAAAAACAACACTTTGTCTGACAAGGGGAAAAATTCCGAACTATGAACTAAAAATTCGAGCAAAAGCAGCAAACAGGGCCAATTACATGCCACAACTGTGAGAAAAGCATTTTGCTAGCAATGCTACAGAAGGTCTAACAAAAATCCTGGGGTCAACGTTGCACTAGAAATCAACAGTGACAGTGAGGCGGGAAAAGAGCAGGTGGAGTAGAGTTGGAATGCTTCAACTCAAACAATGTTCTAACCATTCCGCCTGACCCTGGTGAGCTCATTAGGGCCAAAGATGTCACTGAAGATAACCTTCATCATATTGTGGCTAACAATGTCATGATGGTCACTAATTGGGCCACAGCAAAAACAATTAAATCATTGAAGACTACCAAAGAAGCCCGAGCAGAGGTATCAAAACCTTATGCAAAACAGAATAAAAATCAGTGTTTAGAACTTAACCCAGATGTTCAACTAACCTACCTTCACTTACCAATGTACAAGTAGCCATTCCCTTGAAGGCCTTAGCAGATAACTTCCCGGATGTTTGCTCAAGTCTGAAATCACACCTGGAATTGGGCAGCAATCACAGCATTCACACAATAAATACCACCAAAACTATTCTGAATGTACTTATGTGGACATAGCAGTAAACAAGGTGTGAGTTCAGGCCATCATCAATAGTGGTGATCCCTTCAATATTTTCAGACAAAGTGGTTAAAAAACTGAAAATTGTGCCTAATTTTGCCACTGTCAGGAATATGGAATGGCTGGAGCGCATACAGCTAAATCGCTGTGTGCATACTGTACCCTACCTCTCAGATTCGGATCTATTGTAGTAACAGCACCTGCTATAGTGTTGACAAATATGAACTATGATATCCTATTCAGACTGATTTCCTAAGGAGATATGGAGTTGTTACCAGTAATAAGGATGATACTCTCACCATTCATGGCCAGGCTATTCCACGTTACTAAAACCAGGATAGGGCAGTTGAGAAAAACCCAGCCTATTTATAAATCTGGCCTACAAAGATGGAATAATCCCGATTGAGTATGTCAAAGCACAGTCAAAGCTAAAAGCACTACCCACTCATATCAATGAGTCAAAGGGCAATCCACTTCAGTCTAATCAGCGTAAAATTATACCCTCCAGAAATAAAATAATTACCTGACTGGATTGACAATTAATATCTTGGAAGGACTTTATGGTAAAATATATCAACCATGGTATAAATCTCAATTTGAACCAAACGTTGCCCCCAGTATCATCATTCCTGGCCATAGAGAATTACACATCTTATGTACAAACCTGCAAAATCGGTTCATCTCCATTAAGTGACATCAAACAATCGCATTTATACATCTGTTCCCTACCTTGGAAATTCACTCAATCCATGAGTTTGGAACTTTTGTCAAATTAGGGCTCCCCAATAAGGACCTACTCATCTAAATAATGTTGTCCATATGGCTGATTTAAGCAATCTGATTAACTCTGAGAAAAACCAAGATCAGGAGTTATTCTCTAAATATCAGGAAATATTCGCACAAGATGATTTTGACTTGAGATGTGCTAAGGGTGTCACCCACAAAATTGATACTGGAGATCATAAAACAAACTGATTACACCCAATTAGATGCTCAAAATCATCAGAAGAAGCTGTATCCAAGGATATTATAGAACTCCTCAATTGTGACATGTTAGTGCTTTCAAAAAGTTCATGGTGGCCCCAATTTTAATATTGAAGAAAAAGGATTGAAGCAACCAAGTAGTCATGGATTATTATAAGTTAAAAAACATCACAAAGAAGGACACATACGCTCTGCTATGAATTAACAATGCCTTGGATAGGTTAGAGGGCATGAAGTTCTTCTTGGCAATGGACCTTATCAGCGGATATTAGCAAATAGATCTTCCCAAAGAGGAGCACGAGAAATGTGCAATTATAGCCCAAGAGGTCCTAATTCAGCCAACGTGAATGCCTCAAGGGCTCTGCAATGCCCCAGCTACCTTCCAAAGGGCTTTGGACACAACTCTAGGAGAAGCGAAGTTGTCATGTGTACTAATGTAACTTGATAATATCAACGTTTTCAGTCACATTTTTGACAACCACCTGGAACACTTAGAGGAGTTTTTCAGAAGGTTAGCAGCTGAAAACTTAAAATCAAGCCTTGAAAATGCAGTTATTTAGAGATCTACTTGAATACCTCGGATTTTAAATTGACAAAGTGGGTCTTTACTCCGACCCTCCAAGCTGGATGCCATCTCCAAAATTAAATGGCCCAAATCCAAGAGCAATATCCAAGTATTTCTAGGAATGATTGGTTACTATTGCCAATTTATCGCTGATTTTGAACAACTTGGGGAGCCGCTTTTCTATCTACTTAAAGATAAGGTCCCATTCAACTGGACTCCAGCTTGCCAGGATGCACGTAAACATTTCAATTGGACCTATTTTGCACTCCTGTTCTTTGATACCCAGATGTTAATTCTTAGCGTTTGAGCTCAATTCTGCTGAGTTGGTTTTGCACAGGTATGAGCCACTGAGCAACAAAATTGTACAATATGAGGATCGCCAATTTATATCAGTACTTAATAAAATATGTATGGAGCTATCGCCCCTTATTTTAACCTTTATTTTAATATTAATTGCAGACTTATCTGCGCGCTCCTCTTCTTGTAAAAACCTTTCTACCATTTATCTTTCATCAGACTCTTTATACCTCGGATCCCCAGCCAGATGCATCCTCATCTTGGTACTCTTTTAATCTGCTTCCCTTTTTGATTTACTCTCATTTATATCAAATCTTGGCATAAATCCTCTCGATTTGCAGAATGCCTCCTTTTAAAGCACTTAAATCACCAGTACAGGCTCGATTCCAGCGGATTCCATACATTCTGCCATATTGACTTAGAGCTTATCATCTACTCATATTGGAATTGTGACTTTATCCCCTTCTGACTGGATGATAGGTTCTTACTGTTTGTATGCTTGAAGGAACTTTGTGTGGACTCAGTTGATAACCTGACCCTTAGCGGGTTCCTTAATTGTGTAGACATCCATGCCAGTCTTCTTGATAATCTCAAATGGGCTGACCCAAATGTTGGAGATCTTGTTTTTTCATCTGAATCCATGCTGATCGTGGAATAAAATGTAATACCCTACAGCAAACAATGGAAGACTGCTCCAGCACTTCTGGTCAGCTGCCTGGTCATGGATTTTCTTCACTAGACTGGTGTAGTAGGCTTCCATTTGCAACTTGATTAAAGTATCCATGAGTTGATTCAGATATCGCTGAGGATTCACCCCACTAGTGTCCTCTACACAAGAATATAACAAGGAAGGCAAAGCCAGATGTTGACCATATGGCAGTTGAAATGGGCTCTTATCAGTGGCTGAATGATAGCTGATATTATAAGCAAACACAGCAGTAGGTAGAAGGGCACTCCATTCTGAGGGCCAATCCATTATCAGTTTGTGGAGTATGTTCACTAGGGTTCCACTGACTCGCTCCACCATCCCATTAGATTCTGGATGATAGGGGGTGTTCAAAACCCCGCAAATAGCCATCAACTCATTTAACTTCAGAAGAATATGCAAAGTGAAGTTTATTCCATTGTCCATCATAATGAACTGCGGTCAGCCATGCTGCTGTATAATGCACTCCATAATGAACTTGCATGGTGACTGCACCCAAATTGCTAATAGCCCTGGCTTCCACCCATTGGGTCAATTGATCTATAGTGACAATAATATACTTTTATTGATTGCTACTAGTTGGCAGAGGTCCTACTACATCAATAGAAATGGTATGCCAAGTGAACCAGGGTTTGACCAGCTGATATGTGGTTCTCTTACAGAATAGTTTTTCCACATGAAACTGATGACAACAACTAATTGTTTCCAATATGTCATAACTCATGCTTCTAGTAGTATTTGGATCGCAAAATCTCTAGTGTTTTCCACAATCCTCTATGTCCAACAGCCCGATGAGCATCTATAATGGTTGAGGGTTGGGCCAAAGGCTTAGTGAAACTCAGCATCTGTTCACAAATCCGCTTATATAGTTTACCCTCATGTAGAAAGGTATCCGCCCAAAGTCCATCTAGTACCTTGATCACATGTGGCAGCTCATACTGGTATTTATTTACCACCATCTTCTCATACATTATGTCAGCTAGATCTGCTGTGATTGCGACTGTTGGCAGCCTAGAGAGACAATCCGCATTTTGATGTTTTGCTCCTAGTCAATGCAAAATCTCAAAATCATATACTTTCAATTTTAACGCCCAACGTGTGAGCCGTCCCTCCAGTTCATGAAGATTCTGTAGCCAGCGCAAGGAAGCGTGATCTTTCACTACTTAAAATCTCACCCCATGCAGATATACTCAAAATTGTTTATTGGCATAAATTACTACTAAACATTCTCACTCTGTAATCGTGTAATTCTGTTTGTGACAGTTCAAACTTCAACTACAGAAGGCAACAGAATGCTCCACGCCATCATTGTCCTTCTGAGATAATAATGCCCCTATAGTGGAGAGCAAGGCATCAGTTTGCACTATAAATGGCTTACTGAAGTTGGGGTATTGCAAAATAGGTGTACTTGCTAACGCGGTATGCATTAAATCGAAAGCGTTCAGGCATTTTTCTGTCCAATTGAAAGAAGCGTTTTTCTTTAATAACTCAAAAAGCGGGGCCCCAATGCAACTGAAATTGGGAATGAACTGTCAGTAATTCCCAACCATTCCTAGAAACACTAGAATGTCCCACTTATTAACTGGGCAAGTCATCTTACTTATTGTTTCCACTTTATCTGGCTGTGGTTTAAGCCCGTGTGAATCCATGAAAAACCTGAGGTATTATAATTGCTCCTTAAAGAAATGGCACTTTTGAGGATTAGTTTTGATATTAGTGGGCGGCGAGGCGCTGAAACACTTGCTTCATATGGTCTAGGTGCTCTGTAAATGTCCTCAAAAACACATTGATGTTGACAAGGTAAACTAAGATGCAGGACAGCTTTAAATCACCTAAAATCCTATCCATGGCATGCTGGAACGTAGCTGGAGCGTTACACAATCCTTGGGGCATGCGCTTCAGCTGGAACAATCCTCTTGAGGTGATGATCGCACATTTCATTATGTTAATGGCAATTTAATTTGCCAATACCCTGAGATCAGATCCATGGTGGAAAGATAGTTCGCCCCACCCAATTGGTCTAATGCATCATCAATCCGCAGAAGAGGGTAAGAATCCTTCTTCATTAGTTATTGAGTTTATGATTTTCAATAACCACTCAGTTCATGCCATCCTTCTTTTTTATGATGAGCACAGGTGACGCCCACGGACTGTTTGATGGCTCTAGCATTCCTTGCTCAATAAGTTTATCTACTTCATTGGAGACAACCTCTTCCGCTGCTTTTGAACGTCTAATAGGTCATGAACAAATGGAAGGGTGATCCCCCATATCTATCCGATATACCACCCTTTGAGCGCACCCCAGGTCATAATCATCATTAGCAAATGTATCCTGATACTTTTCAAATAAGGCCATAGCCTTATCTTGTTGTTCCGCCAATAATCCCGTGAGCGCTTCCCATGGTACTACAGTCAGTATGCTGAATGAGGAGTGACCCAGTAGTCTGAGATCTTCCCATGAGCCAAAGTTGTGAATATGACAAACTTCCCTGATAGGGATGAAGTGTAAGTAAGCCACCACTTGGTGCCGCCTGATTGTTATTGTCTCCTTCTGTAAGTTCGCGAGTTGCACCTTCACCTCCCCATTCCCAGGAAACAATAACCCTGGAGCCACGTGTGGTTTGAGCTGCGAGTGCTGATGAGGCGCCAGGATTTCTCCATAAAGCCCCTTAGGGACTTCAATTTCGAGCCTAGTCCCTATTATGCCCTGGTTACAGATGGAAAGTTTAAAGGGCGCGTTGCTCGAAGCAGGATTCCCTTATACTCATATATCTGGTTAGGGAGGATCTTGGTCCACCTACTCAGTTGCTGGTAGTGAACAGGAATTACTCCATCACTGTATGCTAGATTGATCTGACCAGAGTGGACTGGATCCGTTGGGATTCCACCAGAGTAAAGTTATACTGGAATTTGTTGACCAAATATGGTAAGGGTTTTTTCCGCCATATCTATCACAACGCCAAATTTCCTCATGAAAGCTGCGCCAATTAACATATTGTAGTGGCTATTTGGAAAAACCACCGCTGGAGCGGACACCTGGACTGACCCAAATCATAGAGGCAATGCGCTATATGCTCCTTCCGACACAGTGCTGTGCTTTCCCACTGTCCCATATACTATGTGATGGTTTACATCCGGTTTCAACATAAGTTTAGCCACCAATCAAGTGGAGACTATGTTCACAGGTGCTCCCGTGTCTATGATAGCGTGGATTTTTGTGTTTTGAACAAATATGTCGCAATAAGTATATTCTGAGTAAGAAGAATCATTGTTGTTTATTGCTTGTACATTAAAGGGCTTTTTGCTACTCAAAGAAGAAGAAATGCCCTTGCTGACTTGAGGATACTCACTTGCAATTTATTCTACTGGAATGGCTACAGTAACCCCTACTAAAGGAGTGACGTTCAGTGAAGGATCCGGTTTGCTAATGCCAGTCTGTTCCAGGATTTGCCACGCATATGGCTTCTGCACATCCTGGCGAAGCTCGGCCTGATGGGGTGAGCCTTTACTCATGGAAGCGGAAGCAGGGGTATCCAATGAAAGCTTCTGGTATAACACATCATCCGATTGAGGGTTAATTTCTACTCAAAAAGATGTTTGGGGATTGTTGGGACAAGTGATATGGACTTAGCGGAGCTAGAGCATCCCATCTCTACTCCGCTTGAGCTTTTCCCTGCTCGATTACCCTAGTTGGCATTGCATACACATATGGTTGACTAGGGCAATTGGCTGCATAATGCCCTCTTTGTCCACACTGGAAGCAAGTGTTCATAAAAGGTGCACGTCTATAGTTTGGGGTGAAAGACCCAGGCCAATAATTGCTGGTAGGTTCCAAAGTTGTGGACAAACTGGGGAAGCGTACCTGGGTCAGAAAGGGTATATTGACTCATATGAGGGATGACTACATTCCAGTGGCTGATAGCCCAGTCGCTGCGACCTATAATCTGCAAGGGTTGGAGTGGGGGCAACAGCAATTTTTGGGCTTCATTGGGGGTTCTGTTCGTGGCAGAAAGCCGCCGTAAGGCGTTCATGATCTAAATAAGACCGGTATCCCTATCCAACACATGGGACATAGCATTATATAGTTTCCTAATATGGTTTGACAGCCACCGTCATCACTATACTTACATCTTCAGTGGTTAAGATATTGGCCCCAAGAAGAACGTGTGCTTCCGCCAAAAACCGCTCAGCAAATTCTGACAGAGTTTTGTTTTGGTCAAACTGTATAGTCATAAAGTCAACTTTTCATTGATACATCTTGGTAATGCCCCTGAACAGTTAGATGATAATTGCTTTTACTTGTGAATAAGATACCGAGATGTTGGGAATATGGCAGGTCACCTGATCAGCACTTTCTACATCCAAAGCAGACAGCAACAATTTTACTTTTTGTTGATCTGTAGCTCCTTCCACAGCAAATTTGAACCACTTAAAGTAACCATGTAGGTTCCCATCACGACTGAAAGGAGGTAATTTCTCAATATGAACAAATTCGCTTTGTTCTAGATTCCTGCTGCAAAGGGCAGGCGAACTGCTGTTAGAGCGACTATGGGAACCATTCCTTGATATTTTATCACACAGCCGGCTGGAGGGGCTTGAACTCAGCAAAAAGGAATCAGGAGAGGTGTTGTCATATGGGGTTCACCGTACCGCCCAATGGATATTCATTTATTGATCCATAATATTCTTCCCCCAAGTTGCCACTAACTACCTCACTCCCCCAGCTTCAGTATGCTCCATGAATTGTTTGCTGATCAACTGTTGCAGCGTTTCATATTGTTTTTGCAATTTCTGGTGGACTCCCCTTTCTTTGTTTAGTTGCTTTTCCACAGCTTGTATTTGTGAAAGAACTTCTTTGATTATATACTGAGAGCAGGGTTGCTGTTGGAATGGAGAAAGACTCCTCATTGTAGAGTAATAAGCTTTCTGGTTATTTTCAACTGTAGTTGCTTAGTTGGCCCCCTGTAGTGAACACCACTTTTAATTCTCGGCGTTTGAGCTCAATTCCGCTGAGTTGGTTTTGCACAGGGTATGAGCCACTGAGCAACCAAATCGTATGATATTAGGATCGCCAATTTATATCAGTACTTAATAAAATATGTATGGAGCTATCGCCCCTTATTTTAACCTTTATTTTAATATTAATTGCAGACTTATCTGCGCGCTCCTCTTCTTGTAAAAACCTTTCTACCATTTATCTTTCATCAGACTCTTTATACCTTGGATCCCCATCCTGATGCATCCTCAGCCCATCTAGTACTAAAAAAAATGCATCCTCAGCTTGGTACTCTTTTAATCTGCTTCCCTTTTTGACTTACTCTCATTTGTATCAAATCTCGGCATAAATCCTCTTGATTTGCTGAATGCCTCATTTTGAAGCGCTTAAAGCACCAGTACCAGTTCGATTCCAGTGGATTCCATACATTCCGCCATATTGACTTAAAGCTTATCGTCCAGTCATATTAAAATTGCGACACCAGACTTTAATCGTGTATCTATTGTCCAAACTGACGCATCCCTAACAACAGTGGGGGCCGTGTTAACCCAAGTTGGAGAAGATGGTGAAGAACATCTAGTCGCCTTTGCTAGTCAGACCTTATATGTCCATAAAAGGAACTACATGGTGATGGAACAATAATGCTTAGCCATCATATATGCTTGCAAGCAATTTTGGGCCTAACTTCATGGCACTCATTTCAGAGTTGTTACAGATCATGCTTCCCTAAGATGGCTGATTAACTTTAGATAACCTGAGGGCTGATTAGCCCACTGGGAATTAAAGCTTCAAGTTCATGACTACACAATTGAGCATTGAGCTGGGGCAAAACATCAAAACACCGATTGCCTATCCCAACTACCCACAATTGCTACTCTTAGTCAGGCTGCTAATGAGTTGTTTAAGAAAATGGTCAGTGGAGAGTACCAAGATGTGCCTGAATCCATCAAAAAATTATTAGATATATGAAAAAATACAGCCAACAAAAATGGGATGCTTAACAAGATCGTTGAGGGCAAGAATTATATTTTCCCAAGACCTTCAGCCCAAACAAACCTAATAATGGTGGCACATAAGGCCATATGGCATGGCGGATTCAAAAAGATGAAAGAGCATCTGAAGCTTTTTTTACTATTGGGAGTCAATGCATTTCGACATCCAAGAAATTCTAGAATGCTGTGTGAAGTGTTAAGGTGAAAAACCGTTTCAAAAAAGCACATCTTACCAGCTTGTTCGCCTAAGTTTGCTTGGCACATTATATCTATTGACATTGTCAGTTCACTTCTAACAAACAGTATGAAGGCCAAGTACATTATTGTAGCCATTGATCTGACCAAATGGGTTGAATCCAAGGCTACCTGGGAATCTGGAGCGTCAATTACAGCCAAGTTCATCCTTGAAAACATCATCCACAAGCATGGATGTCCCCAGGTTATTCTAACTGATAATGGAACCAATTTTACAACCAAAGTCCTGGACAAGATCAACCAATTAATGGGAGTACAAGGTGTGCTTTTTACTCCCTATCATCCCAAAACTAATGGTACAGTTAAGCTTGCAAATGGGACGTTAGTGAACATTATTAGAAAATTAACTTTAGCCAAACCATTCAGATGGAGTACTTAACTAAGTTTTGCACTATTTATCTTCATCATCTCCTACCATTTTTCACCAAGGATGTCCCCGTTTCAAGTACTATATGGTTTGCATCTAGACCTACCAACGGTACTATATTTGGCCCTAGAGGAACCTGGCGAAAACACCTATCCTCATTACGTCAAGAAGCAGGAAGATGTTTTAATCAAACTACAAGCTCAGGCCTTCAACAACAGTTTTATTGTGAAAAAGGACTGACATCTAAAGGACTTAGAAAATCGCTACAAATTGGCTAAATTCATTTTTAATGATGAAGTTTTATTTTGCAACGCCCATGGATTGGGATGATTGCAAAAGTTAGAAGCATCTGGGTAAGGCCATTCAAAGTGATTAAGAAGACATCTTAGTTCATATACAAAATTAAGATAAAAGGATCGGCCATATATACAACTGGTCCATTAAAAATTCCTAAGAAGGTCAATAAGCTGGCCAAGTTAAGCAAAAATAAATAATAATAATAATAATAATCTAATTAATGCTTTAGTCTGCACTTGAGGATGGGGAGAGGATTAACTCCAGACTTGTTTGCATTTCAGGTGAAAATTAAAAAAAAGACTCAACTCCAGATTTGTTGGCAGTTCAAGCCAAAATTAACAAATGATGAAGACTAAAGAAGGCTAATTGGGAATCTTTGGGAATATGATTGAGTCAAGTGGGGGAAATGTCAGATTCTATTGGTTGACCTGGAAATAAACCCTTATGACAACCAAAAGACCGGGCCAATTATACTACCGATGCTCAAACTAATACTCTAATTATCACCTTAAAAGCCTATTGCAACTACTTGGCTTAAGCTGATTATGTCAACGTCAAATCAATACAAACATTCTATCAAAAACTTGGGCTGAATACACTTGTAGACTTAGGCCAATTTTTGCTGCACCAAAGCATGGCAATTAGTTCTATTTACTTGGGACCAATATTATTATCCAGCATAAGAAATCGTTTGGGATCAACCTGAAGCTAACGTCTAAAAGTCCCAAGACAAATAGACAAATGTAAAGTAATCAATTTCCTGCCCTATGGTAAAATTTATATGTCAATCTTTGTAAACGGCATGATAGCACTTGCAAATGGACTGCCCAAATGGGAGTACCTAGTGCTTTTTATAGGGAGGCCTGCTAACGTCCCAATTAGGGGTGTGTCATTTACAGCAACTGATGCCAAAATTTCAAAGAAGAAGTATTTTGTCAGCAGTATGACGAAACACAAATTGAGAGAATCCTAAAACAATTTTGAACATTCTTATGGCGATTTTTGTTCCTATAATCTTCTAATTTTGAGAGTATTTTGCCACCAATAAAACTAGCAATGGGTCATAATCATATCAGTTCAAGGGCTAAACTGAGGTGGAATATAATCTGCTGAAATTTTGTGCTCAAATGCTGGCAGGAGATGCTCTAGAGGTATAAATATCGGCACCTGGCCTAATGAATAAGCATCAAATATTATATTCTTGAAATATGATATTTTTATTCTATCTTTTTCCTGGTTTTTATCAGAATCCTTTCTTTGGAGAGTGTCAACAATCTGGAAGTGCCAAACCCACAGCTTGAAACTTTTCCTGCCTTGGAAGAAGGCCCCAAGTACAAGGGGAAAATTATGCCTGAAATCGACCAGAAGAGTCAGGGCTATTCAAACACGCCTAGTGAGGTTCCAAACGGTCAGAATACTGTAAGCCACTGGCATAATCGAGGATCAATTGACTTAACTTCTTCCTGATTAATCATGTAGGATAGTGAATATCAAGCGAGCAATCCTCAGGATTTAACAGACGCCTAAACCATTAAGAACCTTTTGGATGGAAAGATAGTTAATCGAGTCCATGCTATATATTTGAAACAGTGGATTGATGGAAAAAATAATATAAAGTATGTCCCAAAGGACCGCTGAACCTTTAAGATGGTTATTGTAATGGTCAAGGTCCTACATGACCGCCATATGGTCCTTACCTTTAGGGCTACCAATAAGAGTATGGAGAAGGATTTCCAAAGTTCAGCCATAGGATTTAGTCAAATTTGAGATGGTTCAGTTTGGAAATATGATATGAATAATAATTCTGATAATACATTTAAGTCCAATAGTCGGAATCTGAATCCCTTTTTCTCACAAATATCACTTTTTATAACAAAAAATGAATTAAACAAGAACTATAAGAGCAACCAACTGCCATACCACACTGCAATTTTATAGACAGTGAACAAAGGCCAACCAACCAAGCGTAGGAAAGGCAAGCCGCCCATCTGTGCGCAGCACAGAAATGGACAGCTTGCCTGCTTTGATAGTGAGTTTTATTAATAATAAAACCAAGGTCGTTGAGATGGACAGACCATCTGCTGACCTTCCCTCCAGCCCAAGCCCAGACACAACTAGAAATGGGGATGGTCATTCCACCATGTATGCGCCAAGTAACGAACTGGCGACATGAATGACTACAAAATGAATGAACGTGGAGATGGGTCATGGAGCACTAATTAATAGTGTGAATGATGGGGTCAACTCCTTAGTATCGATGCCCACTGACACCCAGATGACAAATGCAACCTTCCGGGAGCGAGGGCTAATGCCAAGAACAGTGGAGTCAGGAATATTTCCCAGTGAACCTCAATTAGCAGGGGGGACTGGGGCCTCGCAGGGGGAGAAAACTCTTGCCAATAAAGTAAAAAACCTGGACGAGGTATTGGTAGGAACCGAAACCAACTCAGATTCAAATAACAAAAATCAGCAATTTAAACTAATGGAGTCAAGCAATAAAAAGTTTTCTACTGACATGGAGAAACTTACCAAATCAGCTTAGGTATTTGGGTGAAGAACAAGTTGGGCGCTAAGACTGAAACAGACCAGTTGGGGGGTTGAATGGTCCTCAACCAAAATTGATTTGGTAGCATGAGTAACTCATCAGGCAGAACGCCCAATACACAATTGGACGCAATCCCCAATGAAGGCATTCTGATAGGGGGCTATAGCTCAATAATGCATTGATGGCCAATCCCAAATATCCAATCACCAAACCAAGATGATCCATTGAAGACCAACTAAGGTTGGGGTGACTCTATATTTTTGACTGAACTGGAAGCAGATATAGCACATTGCTATTATGAATGCGCCATGTTCAAAAAATACTGGTCCATGATGCAATACATTCTATCAGGCAATCATTCACCTCCGGGTATACATCTATCGCAGGACCTGTTCTTTACAAAACCCTGAGAACAGCTCAGATCCAACTATGAGCCTTCATTTATCAGTACAGTGTAAGGTAATTCACTGTGCGCTTGTCGCCAAGGTTATGAGCAACAAGTGCACCCATCACAGAGGTTTGGTATTGAAGACCATTTGGACTATCTCTGATCAGCTCTGCCAGATCTCAAAATTCTCGCGCATAATCCCTGGGTGTTATAAGGCCACGCGTTTGGCTTTCCCCGCCAGATTACTCATCGCATGCAATGAAGCTACTAATCATCTTAGAATAGTATGGCCTGTAAGCCCGCCGCTGCTAGAACCATGGCTAGCAATGGCAATCACTGATCAGCAATGGTTGGAGGTGCTAGAACTCTAGCGGCCCAAATCCCCAGTCTTTTTTTACCCTTGGCTGAATCGCCTGTATTCCACCCTTCCCTCTTACTTTCCCTTAAATTTATTTAATAAAGTATGGAGTTCTTTTAGAAAAAAAAGATAGTTGGAATCCGGAGTTCAGATCTCATAAGCAGGCCAAAAATTGGAAACTTTTAAGTTCAAAACCCCATTAGTACTAATTTAAGCTTAGGTTTTGAACAAGGCATTTTTTAAATTATTTTAAGCTTTTTTAAACCAAGAGAGTGCTTAGCTTTCTCCAGCACATATAATACAGGAAATCAAGTTAGATTCTCTAACTTCATTTTCTCAATCCTGCAGACAAATAAACTAAAAGTTTAAGTTTTTTTTTAAAAATATTCTTATTTTATGACAGGATTCAACATGTATGATGATAGTGAGTTGGCACAGGCTTTAGCTTCTCTCTATTCCTTGTCAACAGGACAAATTTCACTATTTTCAACCAGCATTCTGGATACTATCCTACATGGTTTAATAATTGATCATGGCCTCAATGCACATAGCAGGAAACTTCTCTCTTGTGTAGTCTCAGCTATATGGACTGCAACTTGGCTTTTTTTGCCAAATTCATTTGTTGCATACTGGAGAGAGCCTTTTCGTCACATTAAATGAAGTTCTAACAATTTTTTCTTAGTACTTTGGGGAACAACTACAGAACCAGAAGTGAGAATGATCCCTATCTGGTATAGTCACACTACCACAGTTTTGATGGTTGTGTTCTCCTTAGCTTTCCTCATGCGTGAAATTGTCCACATGTTTATAAGTCAACAGAGTACAAGAGATTCATATCCAAGGGCTGGAAAAGAGATTAGTAAATCCTCATTGATGAGCTTGAAAGCCTCAGAATTTAATCTGATTCAAGAGGTATTTATGCGTGAGAAACTTCAAGCTCGTCTTGCATTAGCAGCGGGTGGTTCAATTTCATTCCCAAACCAACTTAAAACCATTCTATCAGCACTTCCAGACCATCTGGCTGCTTGGTTATCTCAGCTTATTGATATGCAGACCTTACTCCCTAACTCTTTGGTGGAATGTTTAAATCTGGTAAAGCAGGCCGCTGCTCCTGATGAGGCTCAGGACGCAGCATGGGCTGCATTATTGGCTTTGAGACAAGGTCCCCATTCAGTCCATGAATATTCCCGCTTGTTCACTTCATTGGCTAAGGCGGCATGAGTACCAGAGTCACAAATCCCAAGATTGTTCCGTCAACATCTTAATCAAGATTTACTCTTGTCATTAGTGGCATCTCCTCAAACAGATAGTTTTGAAAAGGAGCTCAACCTAGCCCTACAAGTGGAGAGACATCTAGGGATGATCAATTTCCATAAGGAGGAGGAACGTTTTGCTACCTCAATGGAGGAGTCAGGTAAGTTTTGTAGGGCAAGTTCAGAACCATTTAAGTCTAAAAAGGATAAGGGATATCCTTTATCTAAACAGCAAACGATCCCAAAGTACAGCCAAATTAAGCTCAAGCACCAGAAAATATAAATAACGCTGAATACATCCTTCGTGATAAGAAATTCCAAGCTCAAAAATTAAGCCATCATACTTCTGCTTATCCTTATATCTTAATTCCCTTTACACTGAAACAAGAGTTTTCTACGCAGTCCATCAATGTGTAGGCATTGGTTGACACAGGGGCGGGTGAAAATTATATTGACATGGAGCTAGCAGAATTCTTAGTTCTGAAAGTCTACTAAAAGGGTACAGTAACGTTGGCAGATGCCACCAAGATTTCAAAAGTTTGGAAAGCGGACTCCTTGCTAACCCTGTATCAAAAGGACTACTCATTTGAAGAGGAATTTAGTGTATTAAGATACTTACCTTACCACATGATCTTGGGTATAAGATGGTGGTATCGTTTTTCCCCATCTTATTGACCTAAACTCCCATAAAGTAAATCTCAATCCATCAAATGATGAGCCAGTTACCTTAGCGTTTGAGGTGGATAAGTCAATAATTTCAAGAATGGGTGTAGCATTGGTGAACAACCGACCTGAACATCTTCCTGAAGAATACTGGAAATATGCACACTTGTTTGGGACAAAAGGGACCTCTTCATTACCAGCTACAAGCCACCTAGCATTTTCATTCAATTTCAAGAAAGGTGCTGTGTTACCACAAGGTAGCCCAGTATACCCACTGAACCCAAAAGCCAAAGATGCTTTAGAGACTTATGTTAAAGAAATGACACAGCAGAAGCTGATTGTCCCATCCAAGTCTTCAGTTGTTTCTCCAGTCTTATTGGTTCCAAAGTCAAATGGAGAGTTACGCCCTTGCATTGACTATAGAAGACTTAATGAGATAACTGAACCAGATCCTTATCCAATCCCTTTAATGGAAGACATTCTTCCCATGATCTCAAATTGTAAGGTTTTTACAAAGCTTAATCTGGTGGATGCTTTTAATCAGATCCCAGTGAAGCCTGAGCACCAAAAATACACTGCCTTTAAATGTCATTTGGGAGTCTATGAGTATCGAGTGATGCCTTTTGGTTTACGCAATTCCCCTGCAGTATTCCAGAGAATGATTGATCAGGCACTGGGAAATATGATAGGAAGGTGTTGCGTTGCCTATATGAATGATATCTTTTTATTAATACGAGGATGGCCGACCAGGGGACAGACACATCCGATATGTAAGAGCAGGAAAAGCGGAAATCAGAAATGGGAAGAGAGCGCAAAACAAAGGAACTCAGAAGATATGAGTTGGCACACTTTAGTCTGGCTGGGGGGCCACGGGTGGTGGGTGACTAGACCTTGAGTGGCATGGCAACTCATGGGCTAGTGGGGTGTACTGCCTATGAAGACTGTAAGGTTTTCAACGTCATAATGAAGGAACCAGATTGGAATCCAGGTGCCCATCCGTTTCTTCCATTTGTGTTGGAGTGAGCCGAACAGCCAGGCTTGAAAATGGTCAGCCAAATGGCTGTGGAACCTGATGATGGCTTGGTTAAAATTGTGGAATATCCCGCTGAAGGCGTCAAGGGTAATTTGTGAATGGACCATATTGCAATGCACACAATTAGAGCCTTCAGTGTCTGGGGGATAGGTGAGGCCATGTTGAGTGCCATGATATCGCGGGATAATCGGAATCTGGTTGTAGGTGAATGTTGAAACAAGTGCATCACGTTGGCCCAGATATGCGCAGATGGCGGGCACTCTTCCAGGCGTTGTGCTAGTGTATTGGGTCCGCCACAGATGGCGCATGTCTCAAACATTGAGAAAATACAGTCAGCTGCTCTATATGTACGGCGCATGTATCGCCCCATTGTGGAGCACACTTGTGGGGATAGGAGGGGGCAGGTGACGAGGTTCCACAACTGTTTTTGGGTGTGAAAGTTATATGGGACATCTTGGTGGTCTAGGTAGTCAATCCTGGAAAGAGGGAAGGGTGGTAATGGGGCAGGTGCGTTAGACACCATTTGTCCTCTGTGGAGTTGCACTTACTCAGTTTGAGGGTGAATGTCTTCGGATTGCTGTGCATATGAGAAGCTCCAATCTCCTTGTCTTAGGTTGTATAGGATGCGTTTGAAATACCGATTGGTGTTGTGTGGTCCAGTGGCGTTTGGGTGTGTTACAAGGTACTTCATCAGGGTTGCCGGGTTGGAGGGGGACCTCAGATGTAGTGCCTTTGCAAAATTGGTTTGGGCTGCCTTGGCCCAGTGGGGGGATGGTGGGTTGTGTGACGTCGTGGAGGCTATCCATGAGTTTAGGATTTGCGTAGCTCTTTCCGTGAAGTTGAGCAGCCCCATCCCGCCTCTCTTCCATGGGCTGTACATGGTCTCCAGCCTGATAGGTGCACGGTATCCAGACCATAGCCAGTTCTGCAGGAGCTTGTAGACTGCATTGGTAAAATTGGCGGAGAAGGGGATCGCGTGGGCAGCAAACCATAACTTTGATAGGATCAGGGAGTTGGCTAACACAACTCTTCCGGTTAGCATGGCTTTACTCCTCCGCATACATGTCATTCTTTTTGTGATGTTGTCCAAAATGTTGGTTTCTATGGTGTCAAGTGCATATCCACCGTCTTCAAGCCATATGCCCAGATGACAGACTGGGTTGGTGGCCGGGTGGTGTGCAAAGGGTAAACACAGTGGTTTTACTGGCTTGGATCGTTGTTGTGTGGTTGGATGTGTGGTTGGTTGGTTTGTGTGGTGGTGGGAGGGTGGGGCCCAGTTTAAACTGAATTTGCCCATAACAATTACTTCTGTTTTCTGTTTGTTCATCATGGCGTTACTCACTGACTCATACTGGTGAATAATGCGCTCAATCGCCAGAAATCCCTATTGCCTGAGACTCCAACAACGCAGTCATCAGCTAAGGCTAGCATTTTTATTGGTGGTTGTCCCTACAACCTGATTCCGGTGAGCTTTGAGTTTGCAATGCAGAGGAGGGGGTCAAGGGTAAAATTGTATAGTAGGGGGCTAAGTGGGTCATTTTGTTTAAGGCCCCTTTGGGGGTGATGGTGTCGGTTAGGAAACCTGGGCCTCTGATTGCAAACCTGGCTGAGCGCGTTAGGAGGAGTGCCCAGTTTATAAAGCAGGGTGGTAGGTTGAAAGCCTTCAGACATTGTTCTAGGTATCCCCAGTGTACTCGGTTGTATGCTTTCTTTTGGTCTAGGAAAGCAAGGGCGCCTGTGGGGTTAGCTTGGCAGATGTTGGCAATTGTGTGGATATTATCCCAAATTGAGCGATTTGGGATGAATTTAAATTGATGGGAGGAAAGGGTTGTCTGAGCAATGCAACCCAGACGTTTGGCTAAAATTTTAGTTAGTATTTTAGTGTCAGTATTGGTGAGAGCAATTGGGCGCCAGTTGTATAAATCTGCCTGGTCTCCTTTTTTAGAAAAGTGTGACCAAATATGCGTCTTGGCCACCAGGTAGAAGGGATGTGTCTTTTTTAGGCACTTATTCATAGTTGCCAGTAGTATTGGTGCGATATGTTTAAAATATTTTTTGAAAAATTCATATGGGAGGCCATCAGGCCCAGGGCGCTTGTTGCGTGGGGTTGATCTTATTATCTCCCATAGTTCATCTTTAGTTATGGGTGCTGCAAGGTCTGGTTGGCCAGCTATAGTGTCAATATTAGCGGATGATAAAATATTTTCAATTTTGTTAGGTGATGCGAAATCCGCCGTGTACAGGTCCGTGTAAAATTGGTGTAATTCAGCTGATATTTCCAATGGTGTAAATGCCATTGTGTCATCTGCTCGGTGGACCTGTGTGCAGGTTGCCGACATTGGAATTTGTTTAAAATGGCAGAAAAATTGGGCCATGTGAGTTTCTCCGGATAAAATGTATTTTGATTTATAGCATACTTCAGTGTAATGCTGGTGTTTCCTAAAGAGGGAGTTTACCTGTGTCGATAGCTGGAACCACAGGCGGCCCCATTGGGGGGTGTATCCCTTGTGAGGTGTGTTGTTTTCTAAGTGTTGAAGCTGTCTGATAGCCTTGTTGATTGTAGCGGACATTGTGGCTGTTTTTCTGGAGTTCAGGTGGCAGGCTTTCTTGGTTGCATGGGCCTTGAAAATTTCCCACTTGGCAATAGGATTCCCATTGGGTGTTTGTCTTTCTTGCTGTGTTGTTAACACTGTCTCAATCCAAAGTTTAAGCTCTGGAAGGTGGATGGTGCTTGGGTGAACTCTGTTCCAGGTTGGTGGTTTTTCATATTTTTTGAGGATGATAGCGCTATTGAGACCATTTGATGGTCAGAGAAAGGGATAATTGTTGTTGTAAAGTTTGATACTTGGTGCTGGAAGTCTATAGGGGCAAGCATCAGGTCAATCCGGGTCATTGAGACCAGCTGGTTATTGTTGTGGTGGGGCCTCCTCATGTTGGCCATGGTGGGGGCTTGTTTGAAAAAGGTGTCACATAGGCCCAACGTTGCCTTTAGTATGCGTAGTTCCGTGTGGCCGCGGGGTATAGCCCTAGACTTGGGCCAGCGGTTGGTATTGGTGTTAAGCCAGCAGTTGAAATCTCCCGCAAAAAACGTTGCCTCAGAGAAATGGATTGAGAGGATATCGGAAAAAAAATTTTGGCAGTCATTCGGATCATTTGGGGCATACACACATGCCACGGCAAAATTTTCTCCATTCCACTTGAGGTTTACCAGGAGCAGCCATCCTTCCAGGTGGGAGGATGTGCTTTGGATTTTTACTGGAGGGTTACAGTTTGTTTGAATTACCATCCCACAATGGTGTTTCCAAAAGGATTTGACTGGGAGGAGAATGGTTGACCATGACTCCTCCTCCTCTGGTGAAAAGTGGGGTTCTTGGATGGCCAAGATATCCACGGGGATATTGTGCAGGAAAGCCATTTTTTTGGCCCGGGATGTGGGGGCCTTGGCTCCCATGATGTTGAGCGTCCCTATGTTGATTGTGGTAGTCTGCACATCAGGAACGCTGGGGTGACTCACTGAGGTCACCCAGTTCCTTATCACAGGTCATACTGTGAGTATGGGGTCAACTAGCCAGATTTGTTCCAGTGTTTTGGTCTGCGGCCTTGGTGCTGGCATTGTTTGGTTTCTTCTGGCTTGGATTACTCCGTGGATTTTGGGTCTGGCGTGGGTTGGCTTTTGCCCCATTTGAAAAAAAAAATTTGCTGCTTGCCTGTGGGTTTGATGGGCAGAAACTAGGGGTTGGGGTGGTTGGGTCTTGTGCATAGGTGTTGTCACATTGTGATTGGCTGAAGTGGTCTTCCATATCAACGCCTATCACATGTGATTGGCTGGGAGGATCCCCAGTGGTGCAATGTGGATCTGCTCCTGCTTGGTTGGAGGTGTTTGATTGGTTGTGTCCAAAGAATTTGTCATTTTGGTTGTGTTGGGTTTTATGTGGGGGATCTGATTGGTTATTCCGCTGTGCTGCCATGGCATCTTCCTTAATTTGTTCCGTGGAAATTGTGGTGTGAGTTTGGGTCTCTGCAGAACTGGCGGCCTGCTTGCGGGCAGTCTGTGTGCGACGGCAGTCCTTGCGTGAGATGGGCTCAACCAAAGCGATATCAGCTCTTTTGCTACAATAGAAGGCAAAGGTGGAGTCCTTAATTTTGCCAAAAGTTGGGCTTTTTTCATCCATATTGTCCTTGAAAAATTCCGGTGCTTAAATCCTGCACTTTACGGGGCATGCATGGTCTTTGTGGCCTATTGCTGAGCAGAATTCACATATAGGTGGGGTGTGTTCTGGTGTGATGCAGAAGGGGCGAGATATGCTGCCATCGGGGAGGTTGATGGTTGCCATGCGGGGAATGAGGGTGATGTCCTTTGCCACGTCCTGATCCAGTTCAATAATGGCTATTACCTTTCCTGTGCAAGGTGGGGCAGGAGAGGGAATTTTTGAATTTGAATTGTTTGATTACTCCGTAACCTTTGAGGCCCCCGTGGAGTTCATCTGTGAGAATATTACAGTGCACGGTGCTCAGGAGTCAGTCAAATACAATGAATAGGTCATTTGCCTCATTCCATCACGTGCGCACCGTGCGGATGATGCAATCTTCATTGTTGATTTTTATGGA
The DNA here is from genome assembly GCA_022478985.1 of Massospora cicadina. NCBI lineage: Eukaryota > Fungi > Entomophthoromycota > Entomophthoromycetes > Entomophthorales > Entomophthoraceae > Massospora > Massospora cicadina. Next base: position 64,078 of record JAKSZP010016119.1, on the reverse strand, counting down.
GAATTTAGTTTTTGCTGCATCCGCCGCTTCTTCCGCGGACATGAACCTGACGTCCACCCATCCTCTGTGTAGATTTTTGTAATTTTCTGAGACGGTGTTCAGAAAAGTTGTGGAGAAGGCCTCCCCATTTTTTCCCATAATTCAAGGGAAGTATCACCAACCATAATTCTAAGGCCGTGCTCAAGGGAGGACAAGGGTTGGGAGTATTTGATTTTGGTATATGCGCCCATTTTTTGCAGGAATTGTAAAACTCTGGGTGTGGTGCTGTACTCACCCTTTTTGGTGGGTGGGTGTGTCAACATTCCACCGGGGCGTTTCTCCCGGTGGGTTGGGAGGGCTTCAGGCCTTTTTGCTGGCCACTTTTGCCCGACTAATATTGTTGCGGACAAATTTACTCATATTCCAGGTTGATTGTCAATCTCAGAGAAGTTGTGTAGAATCATGTTACTATAAGTGATAGTAACGGGAAAGAAAAGCTTTTTGGATGATATCTTGATTTTACCAAAGACATGGAATTACATCACAAGGATGTCTGCTCAGTTTTAGAAGCAATTTCAAGTGCCAACCTGAAACTGAAAGCATCAAAGTGTGAATTTAACCAAAAGTCAGTGTCCTTCCTTGGTAATGTGATCTTCAAGGATGGACTAGCAATATGTCCAAATAAGGTTCATGCAGTTGAGCAGTGGAAGGCTCCTGTTGATTGTACAGAGGTACGCAGTTTTCTTGGAGTGATAAATTTTCTTCGTCGTTTTTTGAAAAATTTGTCAGAGAAAGTGGCTCCTATAACACGTCTTACAGGTAATGTTCCTTTTACTTGGGGGGAGGCGGAATAGCTGGCCTTCCAGGAAATCAAGGATTGTTTTATGTCAGCACCAGTGCTGGCACATCCCAACCCAAATCGTCCTTTTATTGTTGAAATAGATGCATCCAACTTTGCAGTAGGTGCAGTCCTCCTTCAAAAAGGGGATGATGACTTGGAACATCCTATCTGTTTTTCAGTCGTAAGATGATCCCTGCAGAGACAAATTACCCTATCTACGATAAGGAAATGCTGGCAATAATTTCTGCCCTCAAGGAGTGGCAGCATCAACTACTTTATGCACGCCAAATCTTTGTCATTCGCACTGATCACAAAGCTTTGGAATTCTACAAGAAACCACGTAAGATGAATCAACGCCATCTCTTTCTGCTAAGCATCACTTTTCAAAAATCAATTCAGCCTGAAATTTAGCTCCACTAAAGAGATTTACGAAAACTATTAGCAAATATGGCGGAAAACCCCGTAAAAGAACCCGCAGGCTATGCCAAACGAGCCAGCACCACCCCACAAACGAAGCAGCCCTCGGTTACCCACCTCAGGGTCAATCAGAATCACCCGCTCTCAAGCAGCAGCCATGAAAGCAGGCACCACCCCCACCTGGAGCTACTCCAACTAGTGCCAGTTCACCTGATCGCACTTCTGCAACCTGCACGCCTAACAGCTCTGTGTGCGCTGCCTCCCACCAACCCGCTGGGCCCCCTCCAACCAAGGAGGCCATCACTCACGCTATTTTAATGGCGTCTGCTCAGTTGAATGCAACTCAGCCCATCCAGGCATTCACCTCCCCCATTGTGTCAGCTAATTCAGCCCCATCTATTATTGCTGACGCCGTGTTTCTGGCTCCCTCCATGAGGGGCGATACCCAGCTACCTGGCCCCCAAATCCTCAGATGTAAGGTTGGATAAGCCGCACATTCTGGTTCACTGAGCACCAAATTGGGACAAAACACTTCCCAATGAGGATTCAAATGGTTCGGATTTTGGAACTTCACACCAGTTCCAATCTCACCCGTCCCATTTAAACCCCGTAATTGGCACTTCTCAAGTCGGCACTTTATTGCAATATGCTGAAAACGACCAATTCACTAATCAGCCAATGAGTTTTGCCCATGAAATCACAGCAAATACTCGGGCTGAATTTACCTAAATAGATTGGGATGGTGATGAAACATCGCCCTCCTCCCAACTGGCTGGAGTTAATTCCAATCTGGATGGGCCTCCCCAATTTAGCGAGGCCCAAAAACCGCCCCTCAATTTAATATAACGCCAGCAACTGCTGTAACATTCCAGCAACAAGGGAACTCTGTAAACTTGTCCAAACCACCAGCTCACACTCAACCCACAATTGCAGCCCAAAGCAAACACAAACGTACCAAAGGAGCCACTGGGGCGTGGCAAAAACCTCTGGCACCAACGCTACCCAAAGCTGACCCCCGTGAAGTGGCTTTTATTGCTGATGTTAAGAAGAAATGGGCCGAAACTAGAGCGCAAAAAGCTCTACCTCGCTCAACCCTCTCCCACGCAATTCGCCTTTATTATGGGCACAACCCTGTTGAATTCTATACAGAGGATTACTTCTCATACTTTGCAGCGATTGCGGAGACATTCCCAATTAACACCACCATCCATGAATCAGTGGAGGGCCACTACATCGATGTGGGCTTCACTGAAGCTGCCCTTGATGACCATGCTGCCACCCTCCAGGTTATTATTTCACGCGGATCTCTTAGCATCTCCCGCACACGCTCTCACCTGGAGAAAATTTCATGGGTTACTTTTTCCAACCTACCAACGACTGTTGATCCTGAGTCTCTTAAACTGGCACTCCATCGTGGTTTAATGGAGTTTGGATCTGTTCTTTTAGTGGACTTTAGCGTCCCCTCTTACTATGCTCCCACTCAAAGAGCTCGCAATGCTAGGGCGTCGTTCATCCCCTCCCCCACTGTATCCCGCAACATTGAGGTTATTCCTCATGTGGCGGTAGTTGGGGCATGCCCTGAGATCTTTTTTGTCGACCCTGATCAGGCGCGCCCCCGGTGTTCATGGTGTAACGCCCTTGGACACTTGTATAGTGGCTGCACAGCTCGAAAACAAGCCCTCTTAACCATCACCCATGGGGCCTAAACCAGGCCAAAAACGATCCCACGTTGCTGCAGCAGCAATTCCACAACCCACACAATGGGTTCCCTTTCAAGACCTGTCCCCTGAGGCCTTACGCCTAGCAGTTAAAACAGCTAACCCCACTATTGGTATGGGATACCTCGCGCTCATGCCCCCCTTCCAATGGGCACCCCCTCTAATCTCCCAGAGTCAACTCCCTCTCTCACCAAGCGCAAGCCATCTCCCACAGGGTGCCCCTCGTCAGCCACCCCCACTCAGGGCTCCGCAGCATCCCCACCAACCTCCACCAGCGATTTATCGCATCAACCCTCAGCTCCCAATGGAGCTATGCCCACCAGCATGGACTGGCAACCCGCGGCCTGCGGTAGAAGTGCCACCTCAAAGAGTCCTACCCCAACCCCACAGTCCATTTCGCGCGGATCCTTTGCAGTGTTGGAGGAAGTGAATATGGACTCAGACTCATCAAATGGGGACACCGCGGAGGTCACCATTGAGCACCCTCAGGTCCTTCCCCTGCAACGGAGCGGAGGCAGCATCCTAGGCTGGCTTACTGGGTCCTCCGCCCCCCCACCCTCTCCTTCCCTTCAGAACCCTTGACGCTCCTCACGGATTGCAGCTAATAGTCAAGCTAAAGGACTCAAAACTAGCCGCCTCACAGCAGCAGGTTTAAGCGCTGGCAACCCACCAGGACATGGAGGGGAACAGCTATGAGTCTCCATGGCAGCACCCTGGCCCTGCAATCCATCAACGCAAATGGGTTGCGGGACTTTAAGCGGAGAGCCCGCCTCCTCCGAAACTTCAGGTCAGCACAAATTGACATCGCTGCTGTCCAGGAGCCCCATATCCTCCCCCACGAACAATCTGCATGGAATGAACAGTTTGGAGGCAACTCCTTCTGGACAAACCATGCCGCCCTTATTGTTTTGAATCCCCGGGTTAAAACCCATTCTTTTTCACAATATCTAGGTGGCCGCCTCATACTGGCCAAACTCACCACTCCTGACTTCTCCTTCTTCGCTGCAAGCATCTACCTGCCTAATGCAGGTCAGGAGCAAAATCGGCTCTTGGAAGAGCTTTTCCAACTCAATCTCCCACGGAATACAGTCCTCTTAGGAGATTTCAACACAACCATAAGTCGCGTCCATGACTCTTACCCCAGTGCAGCAAAGGAACGCCCTGGATCAAGTCGCCTCCAGGATTTCCTTCGCCTGAGCGGCTTTATAGATGCGCTTCCACCCTCCGCGTCTGGCCTAGGTTGCATGACTAGGATCCAGTATGATGGAGGAGCTTTCCAGTCGGCGTCACGCATAGATATGGCACTGATTGGCCCCCTGCTAATTGGCCGCGTCTCCTCTCCCATCTCTCGTGACAACCATCTGAGTGATCACAGGTCACTCACCGTTGTCCTCACCACCACACTTAGACCGTCGCGTAGGTTCTGGCCTAGGGTTGCCCCAGCTCTTCTCAACAACCCCTTCACTAAGGAGAAGCTGTCTATGACCATCCGGGAGACTCTCACCTCCCCCCACCCCACCTGCTTGACCACAAGGCTAGATGGGCGGTGACCAAGGAGGGCATCACCCGCGTTGCTTACAACTGTGCCAAAGCCCAGATGACTGCAGCTCGCGCCAGAGTCAAAAGGGCGGAAGCCAGAATCAGACATCTGGAGAGAAACTGCCAGCCTTCGCCCTCTCCCAGATGGTTGGAAGACTGGGAAGCGGCGCAGGAAGCACTCCGCTTGGAGCTCACACTGCAGGAAGAACGGGCAGCAAACTTTACAACATCTCGTTACTATGCTCAATGGGAACGCCCCACCCGCTTCTTCTTTCAGAAACAGAAAGCCCGGTCAACAGCGCAGGATATTACTGCACTGAAGATTGGCACTACAACCACTTCAGATAAGGAGGAAATCACGCAGGAACTACACCGCTTCTATTCCAGCCTCTTCCATGCCACCCAGGTGGACCCATCGGACATCCAAGACTTCCTGTGGCGGGCTCCAGAGCCGCCCATTGACCCACGGGCTGATGAGGCTCTACTGGCGCCTAAACCATCCAGGAGATGATGGAAACTCTTCTGAAATCCCCACGGCTTAGAGCCCCAGGCCCAGACGGAATACCCTTTGAGGTGTACCTTCTGAACCTGCAGTGATAGCCAGAACCCTCCGCGACCTCTTCGCTGCACTCTTGGTGAATGGCGAGGTCCTCCCCGAATCCAGAGGCTTAATCACGACCCTCATTCACAAGAAGTCAGACCGTGAGAGAACCTGGCGAACTGGCGCCCCATAGCGTTGATCAACACAGACCACAAGCTCTTCACGAAGCTTCTGGCCAACCGCATCACCAAATGGGTGTCACCTCGCCTCTCCCCATCCCAGCACGGTTTTATTCCGGGGAGGTCGTTATGGGACAACTATATTGACCTTCACGTGACTTTGACTGCTAACTCTCGTAAAGTGAATGGCTTTGTGGCTCTCCTGAATATGGAGAAAGCATATGATCGGGTAGCCTGGAAGTATATTGATGCTTCCCTGGCCCGCTTCCATCTCCCACCCGCAGCTAAGCGCTGGATATCAGCGCTCTATGACCAGCTCCACACCAGAGTCCTGGCGCCAATGGGCTTTACAGTGGCAGTATCAGTTGGACAAGGTCTCCGGCAAGGGGACCCCCTGAGCCCTATCCTTTTTAACATCACCCTTGACCCCCTCTTGGCCTCCTTACAGGACAAGCTAACAGAATTTCTGGACCCAGGTAAAGCCCCCACACGCACCATGGCATTTGCAGATGACACTGCCATTGCATTTGGCTGCCCTGGGGATGTTGTACTCGCTGCTGTGACCATTGAGAGGTACACCAAGGCGTCCAACGCCATGGTCAACACCTCCAAGACAACAGTTGTACAGGTCGGCTCCCCCACCTTCCCCCACCATTTGGTATTGAACCTGAGCGCGGTACCTTCCGTCACCTGGGCGTTCTCACCAACCAACAAGGAGTTGCGCTAAAAGACAATGAGGACTTGCTACTTGCAGCAGCTAACTCCAGGATTGCCAGCTGGACCGGCGGCACAACACCCCCAGGGTCGAGCTCTGATGGCCAATGTGTTCCTCCTCTCCAAAGTCTGGTTCCTACCGCACGTCTGCCCATTCACAGATGCCTTTTATACGCGGCTCAATGTACTCCTCCGCTGTTGGATCTGGGGCTCAAACCATCCACCAATGGCCCTCTCAACCATTGCCCGACCCTGCAATGAAGGGGGCCTAGGGCTTCTGGACACGCGATCCCGCGCCACCACAATCTTCCTGAAGTTCCTATGGCCGATTGTCTGCTGGGACGCGACCCCCATGCCCCAATGGGCGCCCGCCCTCCGCCAGTCAGTGTCAGCAGCTCTGGGTCTTCCTAGAGCATCTCTGACCTCATTAGGGGAGTGGCTCACAAACCACCCAGGCCATCGCCTAAAACCATCCTCATCCCCCTACTGGAACCAGGCTCTCCTTGCCCTGAAACGAGTAGGCGCGCGGATCCACCATGCCTTCCCATACAGAAGGGAAGGCCCTGGCCTCAGCCCGCGTCGCCATGCAATTGTGCACAATGTACAAGTTGTCACAACTCGCCTCAACCCCCAAGATCGTCCTCCCATCCGCCCAAGACTCCTTGAGCTCCTCCCTCCCTCCGTGAGATTTGACCTTAAGGAATTGTGGAAGGATGTCTATCACCCCATCCTGTCAGCAAAGTTGTCCAACACCTTATGGAGGGTACTCCACTGTTCATACAGGACAGGGGACCGGACTGGCCCTACCTTCCAGCACCAAAGCTGCCCCCTCTGTGTGGAGCCTATTGACTCCCACCTCCATCGTTTTTTCACCTGTCAAGGTGTCGCCGCATTTTGGCCAAAGGCCCGCGAGCTCCTCCATGCTCAGCCCTGGTCTGGACACCCCGTGCAAGACCTCATGTTTGAGCAGACATTGCCTGGTTGCCACCGACCCCTCCGTGTCCTCGCCTATGCCACAGCCAACTGGACCATCCATAACTCCTTCCTTCGTGCTGCCTTTGACCAGCAGGTGTGGACCCTTCCACACATGATCACCCACTTTCAGGTACACTTTGAGATGGCCTGAAGGTCTGCACTATGTCGCCAACCCTCCTCGCTCAGTTGTCACTGCAGCACGGCTCTGGCGCGCAAACCCCCTCCCTTTCTCGATGCCTCCTCCCTCCCCTTCCCTCGCCTCAGGCTCTTAGGAGCCCAGGCGTAATTCAATAAACATCGATGAATCCCCCCTTGAGTTGGGACCATCTAGTACTAAAAAAAGATGAATCAACGCCAGGCAAGATGGCATCAAGAGCATTCATAATTTGTGTTCAAAATTGAGTATAAGCCCGGGAAAGGATACATTTTACCAGATATGCTGAGTAGGTACCCCACTTTATCTTTTTCAAAAAAGGAACTTGATCATTACAACACAGCGACTTTGCTCACTCCAAACCTATTTGCGCTGATTGATGAAGGTTCTCATATCTTCAAGAAGAAGGTACATAGAGCCCAGAAAACATCAGAATTTGGAAGAAAACTTTTCTTGAACTAAAGGAGGGTACTAAGTCAGATGATCACCATGAGTTTTCTCTACAAGATGGAGTTATCTTCCACAAGATTAGGCCGTGGATCCCTTCTAAAGGTTTGTAACTTAAGGTAGTTAAGGCTTGCCATGACCATCCCTTGGCAGGTCATCCTGGGTTGAAAAGACGCTTGAACTTATAGCCCGTCACTATTCTTGGCCAGGTTTAACCACACTTGTTCAGAAGTATATTTCATCATGCCTAACTTGTGCAAGATCTAAGCCTTCACACCAACAACCCCAGGTGAAACTGAAGCCTTTACAGATACCTTCGAGGCCATGGTCATCACTTAGTGTAGATTTCATTGTTGGTTTACCTAGAACAAAAGGGTTTAATTCAATTATGGTTGTGGTAGATCGGCTCACTAAATATGCTGAGTTTTTCCCTTGTAATGAGAAGATTACTGCAAGAGATTCAGCACAGATTTTTATGGAAGAAGTGTTCTCCAGACATGGCATCTCAGATGAAATTGTCTCAGATCGTGGACCTCAGTTTATATCTAAATTCTGGGAACATTTATCAAGCAATTTGAAAATTAAACCCTGCCGTTCCTCATCATACCACCCACAATCTGATGGGCAAACTGAGAGGATCAACCAGATTTTGGAACAATACCTTCGTTGCTACACATCAGCATGCCAAGATGACTGGTAAGTTGGATCCCTTTGCACAATTTTCCTATAACAACCTTGTCCACTCATCTATGGGTGTGACCCCATTTTTTGCAAATCATGGCCAGCACCCTAAGGTATATGAAGGTGAGGTAGAAGGAATCAATCTAGCTGCAGACAGTCTGGTCCAGGGCATTCATGAGAACATTAAATCTTTGAAGAACAACCTCATAAAAGCCATTGGTTATCAAAAGTTCAAGGCTGATAAGAGACGTTTAAAGGACCTATGCTAAAGAAAATGGATTTGGTTTTAATAAATGCAAAGAACTACTCACTGCTAATCAGATGCCAGAAGCTGGGCCCCTATAGGCTAGGGCCATTCAGAATTGTTTTTCCTATTAATGAGGTGGCATTTGAATTAGATCTCCCCCCAGAATCAAAGGCTCATCCTGTGTTTCATATTTCACAGCTGAGGAAGTTTGAAGGTAAATATCAAGAAAAACCAGGTCCAGTAAATCTAGAGAAATTCAGAAGGTGATTAATTTGAGGTTGAAATGATATTGGACTCTAAGATTAAGAAAGGGTGCGGTATTTCTTAATTAAATGGACTGGTTGTCCTATTGAAGAATCAACTTGGCAATCAGAGGAAGAGTGTACTCATTGCCCTCAGAAAATTAGTGAATTCTTTGCACGCTCAAATCTCACCTCTCAGGGGGTGATGTAACGGTCAAGGTCCTACCTGACCGCCATATAGTCCTTACCTTTAGGGCTACCAATAAGAGTATGGAGAAGGTTTTAAAGTTCAGCCATAAGATTTAATCAAATTTGAGATGGTTCAGTTTGGAAATATGATATGAATAATAATTCCGATAATACATTTAAGTCCGATAGTCGGAATCCGGAGTTCAGATCTCATAAGCAAGCCAAAAGTTGGAAACTTTCAAGTTCGAAACCCCATTAGTACTAATTTAAGCTCAGGTTTTGAACAAGGCATTTTTTTAATTTTTTAAGCTTTTTTAAACCATGAGAGTGCTTAGCTTTTTCCAGCACATATAATACAGGAAATCAAGTTAGATTCTCTAACTTCGTTTTCTCAATCCTGCAGACAAATAAACTAAAAGTTTATTTTTATTTTTATTATATTCTTATTGTATGACAGGATTCAATATGTATGATGATAGTGATTTGGCACAGGCTTTAGCTTCTCTCTATTCCTTGTCAACAGGACAAATTTCACTATTGTCAACCAGCATTCTGGCTACTATCCTACATGGTTTAATAACTGATTGTGGCCTCAATGCACATAGCAGGAAGTTTCTCTCTTGTGTAGTCTCAGCTATATGGACTGCAACTTGGTTTCTTTTGCCGAATTTATTTGTTGCATACTGGAGAGAGCCTGTTCATCACAGTTATGTCCTAATGATTTGGTTAAGTCCAAAAAATGGACCACTGAACCAAATTAGATGGTTAAGTCATAAAAAATAAGTACTTGTTTTCATAGAAAACTGGTAGGTCAAAGTATACCTAAGAACTAGTTTAGGGGAATAAATAAAAAGATGGACCGTTGAACTGAGTAAAGGTCATGTCCCATATAGAAAAGGAAGAAGAAATAAAAGATTATTAAAATATAGAAAAAATTTTATTAAAAATGAACAGAAAAAAATTATTTTATAATTTTATTGGTTGTCCTCAACTTGGGGATAATTCCATCTATGTTGTCTCTTAGGGGAGTGAGGATGTATCGTAGTAGGAGTGAACAAACCAGACAAATCTATGTGAGATCAGATGCTAGCAAGAGCTGTACCTACTCAAAGCCAAGTTTGTTGAGCGGAGGCTGATCCCTGTGAGAATGCAACAAGGGGAAGTGAAATTGATATATCGTACTTGCCAAATGTGATACCCTGGATCAGGAAGGGAAGCAACAGAACAAGAAGAGGCATTCAGCAAATAACCCTGAGTAATCCCTATATGGCGCTGGAGCTGAAAGATTGGTCTTAAGCACTTGCTGATGGTCTTTGTCAAGAACATTGAACATTTGAACTGGCATCAAGCAAGGGTAATAGGTGGGGGTTGCCAAATCAGGCATAATCCAAGACATCAATGAAAGTACTGATGGGATGCGCCAGAAATGAGATAGTCATGCAGAGAGTGGATGGCATCCTGTAGACAATGACTACGAGCTTCTTGAAAGTGAAAGCAGAATGGGCAATTTAAGCTGGTTAGGCTGGAAGCTTCATGACTCAACTTTGAAGAACTTGGCTAGCAAAACTAGGGCATAGGCTGCAACGTCTCAATATAGGATGTTTTTAAGATTGAGGGGCTCGAAGCTATGGACAGAGCTTAAGTTACTTGGGCCCTCAATTCTGCATAGGGGAGTTTAATATGTTTGTGTTTTCCAATGACTTTTTCAGTTGGAAGAACAACTGGTTTGTAAAACTGGTCAAGTCAGAAAAGGAACTCTGGAAGAAAGTCAGATCTAATGAGAAATGATCATATAATAATGGAGGTCATTGTATCAAGAGATTATACAATGATAGTAGGAGTATCTGTGAATGGAGCTGAATACATGAGAGTTTTGAAATTTAAATCAGGATTTAATAACAGAGGGAGGATTGATTGCAAGTTGTTTGAGAAAATTGCTAATTTAGTTTTGTTGGGGTTAAAATTGTTTCTGGTAATACCATGGAAGTATTAGCTATGAGTACTTGAATAGGAGTATGAGTCCTAGGGGGACCATAGAAGTATTTTGTTGTGCAGATTGAAAAATCAGTTGAAAGAGCTGAACATCTTTGTCAGTCATGCTGTCGAGCAGTTGCTGGTACTGAGATTCCTAATTTGACATGTGAGCCGGATGAGAGGGGGAGGTCAGACTTTTATTATAGTCAATATTATGCACTTTGGAATCAATTAAGCTTTTATTTTAGCGAAATTAATCTCAAAATTAATGAGATAAGCTCTTCAGAGAAGAATTAAGTATGATGTGAGCCAAGAAGTTATTATGAGAAAATAACAGGAGCTAATATAAATGTGCATTCTTAATTATGCCACAAAATGAACATCAACGGCAATGACATTCTGTTGAGGATGAAGAGGAAAATCAGGAAATTGAGGATGCCAGACCAAGAATACTGAATATGACAGTGGGTCATATACCCTGATGGGGGAATACTGGATCTCAGGATTAGTATCATCATTAGTAAATCAATCAGCCCAGCATGACAGAGGATTGTGGGGACTGCACGCTGAGGAGGCGGTAGCGAGGAGGAAAAAGAGAACTGTATGCCAAAGGTTGTCCTGATCAGCGTTTAGTTCAGATCGACTTTGTTCTTCTAGAAACCAAGATATATTCAACCTGATGATTGAGGTGGTATTCTTCTGTCCCAATACTATTCTTGCTGGAAATCTAGGCAAGAGGGGGATGTGTTTAGATTTTTGACCATCTTTCCAGCTATCTAGATTACCATGGGTCGCTAGGGGATAATTCCCTATGGCAAGTGAATTGGATATCCGTTGACCCTAATTTCAGAAAAATAATGTTCAGGGGATTTTAGGTAATTCGCCAGGATCAAATCTATTGGGGATTATTTGGATAAATGCTTAAGAACTCATTAGGCAGAGTTGCTGGCAAAATGGGGGCATCTGATAGTTGATCAATGATTAACTATCAGGTTTACCACATGGAATCCGTTGTGTTTCATCACTTAATGATTGGTAATTAAAGGAGCAAGTTGTATGACGAGTGATGCCACCTGCAACTAGTAAATCAATCAGTTGGTTTGAGACCAGCCATAATGGGTAACAAGTCCCATTACCTAAGCAGGGCGCTAGCCAAATATGGTTGGTTCACTTGGATTGAGAGGAAAAAGTTAGGGACACGTTTTCAAACTTTTTCTGTTTAGGTCTCAAGGATGTCCAACCACGGAATCCTATCCAGGATGGGGAAGACCATTGCTGCTGAGACAAGGATGGGTGATTCAATGGCAATGGCTTCCGTTTCATCGAAGAGGTGTCAACTGAGGTTTGAGTGCCAAATCCCCCACTATATTCTCCTAGAATTCACCAATAATATAAAAAGAGTTTTTTCATCTGGTATATAATTTTAAGTAGAGACTTTATCAGCAGCATTTGTTCTATTCTTCTCAGGGATATTATTGCTGTGTGCAATAATTGGGAGACCCTTTAAGGAAAAGAGTAAGGATCTGAGCAGTTATCCAGAGAAGAAGGAGAAACAATAGGGGATTGCTGCCAACTGTGTGTCAAACTGGAGAAACTGTCATCAGGGAATCTCAGAGAAGATTGGGTTGTACAGTACAAGGGAATAAATTCCTATCTTGAGACCTCTCAAGAATTTTGAGTGGAAATACTGGCAGAGCGTTGGGCCAAGATCTAAGAATTCCATTAAACTACAGATAGTAGTTGTCATACTATAATCAACCAATTTATCAACAACAATACAATATGGACAAATTGCAAAAGAACCAAACATCTGCAAGTAATAAGTTTATAGGGGTTATTAGCCAAATAATAATCAAGACCTATAAATTTTTATAAGTTGGTGCTCACTACAGGGATGTAGTTGATTAAAAGAACTTAAAGATGTCATATAAAGAAGAGTTAAAAAACTAGGGACGGACTTAGCCACCATTAATCATAATGCCCTAAACTCTGCGGATCATCAGAAAAGTTTCAGCCTTGGAAGAATGAGTCGCCAAGATGGAGGAAGGTATTGATAATGGCGCGAGTTTCAGGAATGAGTTACTTGGAAAAGTAACCTTGTAAGGAAGAAAGAAAGGGACCTAATTTGAGAGGTCTTATATTTGAAAATGGAGTGGGAAGCGGATCGCGTTTGTTTGAGAAATTTCAGTGCTGATATCAAGCGACTAATCAAGCAGGTCAAGGAGCTAAAAACTCACAAATGCGATTGTGAGCCATTTGCAGCAAGCGATGCTGAAGAGAGAAGTTTTCAAACAATAATTGAGAAGTCGAATATCCCAAGAAAGGGACCATCTAGTACTAAAAAAAAAATATATCCCAAGAAACATGCCGCCCACTTTTGCTGCCATTTTGGAGATGATGCCTGAAGTCACTCCCCAAGTAAGCCAAGTGGCTGAACCTAAAGAATCGGCTAGAGATACCTCAGAGGAATTTAAGGCGACACCAAAATTGTCAACGTTCCATCAGGATAATGCCCCAGCGTTTTTCTGACTGTATGATATGACCATGTATGGCTACGGTAATTGTCAAAAGGCGTTGACTGTCATGAATTGCCTAGACACTGACTGTCAGAACTTAGTGTTGCCCCACCTGGAGGGGGACAGCTGGTCATATGTGGAGGCCAAGGCGGCCATCATGAAAGAATTCAGGAGTCTTATGTGCATGTCAAAGCGCAAAAAGGAGTTTATAGGCATCCAGTTCTATAAAGATGAGTCTTTAGAAAGCTTCGCATATCAGTTCTACCATGAGTCACAAATCATGGTTGGAGCAAAGGTACTGGATAATTTTGATTCCAGAATTGCATTACAAGCGGCCCTTCAGCCCTATTGCAATTTGCACCGCATGATGTCTTCTGTGTTCACGATGGAAATTACTACCTCTCAAATGGTAGAAAATAAAATTTTTGGATGAACATTTGATGACCCAAACAGAAGTTTCAGATCCAATCCAGTGCACAATTCAAATCCCACGAAGGGGAACAAAGGTGCTAAAGAGACAAACAACTGAACCGTGCCAGGTAATAAGCCCAAATAATTCAGATGGATGAATAAGAAAGAAAAGGTCTGCTACTAATGCGGTGGGAAAGAACATTTCGTTGTGCACTGCAAGAAGCCAAAGGATCAAATTAATGTGGTCCAAGCAAAAGAGTCAGCTGCCATTAAGGAATTGGGAAAAGGGCCCGCAGCCTAGATGGGGAATAGTCTAGAGCTACGGAGAAGCCTGTTCCTCCTGATATCATTGATGAGGAAATTGATATCAGTGATTTGTTCGTGGACAAAGATGTACAGGATCAACTGTATCAAGTGGTCAATTCGGACGTAAATGCAGTGAACAGATATGGGGCAAAGGGAATTGACCCCAAGATAATCAAGGAGGTTTCCTGGCTGTACGCCTGACAACTGGTGGACAAGATTCGAGCTTCTGAGAATCCCAATGAATTGTCTGAAGTCTGATTAGATGATGCAAACCTGTTGATCCCCCTCAGTGCAATAAAGGAATCATTTCCTGATTTATCAGCGCAAATCATTCACACACTCGATTCAGCTAATAACGCTGCTATACACTCAGTAAACACTATCTTACAATACTTCAAGTGTATGTATATAGACATACAAGTGAATTGAGTACAGGTGAGGGCAATTATTGACAGCAGAGCCCTATTAACATTGTCTCGACCAAGCTGGTAAAGAGGACGAAGATCTTGCCTGACTTGGAACACAAGAAGGAGTATGGGACAGCTGGGCTGAATACCACCATCTCATGTGGAGCGCATAGCTCTTTGCCACTATGATTTGGGTCCTTGGTGGTATCTGCGCCAGCAATAGTTTTGGCCAACCAGAACTATGACATTCTGATTGGGATGAAATTTCTATGCAAGTATGGAGTTAAATGTAACTTCAAGGATAATACGTTGACCATATTGAGTCAGACGTTATCATTGGTATATCAGAAAGATGGAGAAGCTCCGCTGAATAGGAGAAACAACTTCATCAATTTAGTATACAATGATGTCATTGTCCCAATTTGATGCCAATTAGTTGGTTGGAAGTGACAAGAAATGATGACAGAAATTCTAGAGAACTTGGGAATTCCACTGAGGATCAAGAATGAGAAGACCATACCGCCAAGATCGCATATGATAGTTGACACGGGGTTGACATTAGAGATACCTGAGCTGTTGTATGGGGAGGTCGGAAGCCCCTGGAAGAAGTCCAGATTAGAGCCTTGGGTGGCTCCTGGGATAATAATGCTAGACCATGGAGAAATTTGAGTTCTCCTGGCAAATTTAAGTGAAAAAACGGTGAAGATCAGGAAGAACCATATCATATCATTTGTTCATCTAATCCTAATGGCCGAATTGAGGAGATTCCATGATTTTGGGACTCTTGATGAGATGGGATTACCAGCTGGGGTAATGAGAGTATCAACCTATTGGTTGATCAAGAGCAACTCGCTGATCTGTTGGAAGACCAGCAAGAGGAGGTGCTTAAATTGTTTGAAAAGTATATGGAAGTATTTGCTCATGACAACCATGATTTGGGATGCACAAGAGATGTGATCCACAAGGTTGACACCGGGGAAAATTTGCCAATAAGGATGAGACCAATTTGATGGTCGAAAGTGGCTGAAGCAGTAGTGGAAGATGAAATCAGCAAACTAGTGAAGCATGGGCTTCTAGTTCTGTTGTGGAGTCCCTGGGCGAGTCTGATTCTAATCATGAAGAAAAATGATGGCTCCAATTGGGTTGTGATCGAATACTGAAAGCTTAATAAGATTATGAAGAAGGATTTTTATCCTTTACCAAAAATTGACAATGTGCTAGATCGATTGTAAGAAGCAAAGTATTTCTCTGCTATGGATCTTATCTTGGGATATTGGCAAATCGATTTTCCAAAAGAAGACCAAGAGAAATGCACGATTATTACCATTTAGGGGCTATACCAACCGACGAGGATTCCCCAGGGTCTATGTAATGCTCCTGCAATGTTCCAGAGGGCCATGGACGGTATACTGAGCAACTTGAAGTTTTCGTGAATCCTGGTATACTTGGACGATATCAATGTGTTCAGTAGGACGTTTAATGACCATCTACACCACTTGGAAGAAGTATTCAAAAGCCTGTCCACGTCTAACCTGAAGATTAAGCTAAGGAAGTGTTACTTCTTCAAAAAAAGTTGGCATATCTGGGATTTCTGATCAGCTCTAGTTGATTGCAGCTGCAAGCCCAGAAGATTGAAGCCATAGAACGGATGGCTGTGACAAAGAGTGTCAAAGACATCCAAGTGTTCTTTGTAATGGTCAGATATTACAAAAGATTTATTTGGGACTTTGCCCGAATAGCTGAGCCCTTATTACATCTGTTAAAGGATCCAAAGAAAGGATTCATATGGAATGAAGAAGTGCAGGAACCCTTTGATGAGCTACGCTGGTATTTAATAGATTCTCCAATTTTGAAATATCCAAATTTCGATTGATAGTTTATTATATAAACCAATGCTTCATTGATGGCGATCAGTGCCATACTAAGGCAAGAAGATGAACTTGAGGACAAACATCTGGTGGAATATGTGAGCTGGACACTCTCAGCTGCTGAAAGGAATTACACCATAACTGAGTGTGAATGCCTTGTGGTCATTTACGCCTGTAAGCAGTTTTGGGTGTACATCCATGGAATGCATTTAAAGTGGTGACGGACCACTCCTCGTTGCATTGGCTCTACAATTTGAGAGAACCAGAAGGACGACTGCCTGATGGGCACTTAAGCTACAGGCTTACAATTAAAAGATTATCCACCAAGCGGGGGCTTCTCACCAGAATTTGGATGGCTTATTGTGGTTACTAATGTTCCAGATGGTATACCTGAAGGTGGATGAGTTATTCCAGAGAATGGTTGATGGATAATTTTGGAATAAGCCCCGAGAAATTCAAGGTGCGCTATAAAAAGTGATGGAAAACACCAAGGCCATAGATGGACAAGTGTTTAAGATGATTAATGGGAAGCATTTACTATTCCTAAAGCTGTCGTAAAGAGAAGCTATCATTCAAGCCACTCATAAGGTTGTCAGATATGGAGGCTTGAGAAAAACAACTAATCTTATTCGCCAGTACTACTACTGGGATTCAATCGACTATGATGTCATCGACTATATAGATTGTTTTGTGGAGTGCCAGCTGCACAAGCCACATAAGAATACAACTGGATACCAATTGGTCTGCCCTGGATTTGCCTAGCATATGGTATCCATCAACATGATGGGACCACTGACAATGAGCACAGAGGGAGCCAAGTACATATTAGTTGCTATCGACCATCTGATGAGATGGGTCAAGATAAAGGCCCTGGCAAAAGTAGATGCTACCAGCACCGTGAAGTTCATCCTGGATCAAGTAGTATATCAGCATGGATGCCCACAGGTCCTGCTTAGCAATAATAAGACAAACTTTACATCTCATGTGATCCCATGACTTAATGAGATAATGGGGATCAGGGGAGTTGTGTCTGCACCCTACCAGCTGTAGACAAACGGACTGGTAGAACAAGTATATGGAACACTGGCCATGACGCCAAGGAAGCTGGTCTCAGGAAGAACTTCCATGTGGGGAATGTACCTGAGTTTGTTGACGTCCAACTACAATTTTAGTCATCATACGGTGATGGGAAAAACGCCGTTTGGGTTGTTATATGTGAGGAAGGCCATGTTGCCGCTGATTTTATATTTGGTGGTGGAACCAACATCGGGGATGAGTTCCAAACAGTACTTGAACCAATTGACAAATATCCTAAATGAGATGAAATCACAAGCATTCAATACTATGTTGAAGAAAAGAATATGAGCGAAGTTAAAGGATAATAAGAACCGACCGACATTAGCAGAATACCAAATAGGTGAAAGAGTTGCCTATTGCAATACACATGGTTTCTGAAGAAGAAACAAAATGGATGCATTGTGGTTGGGTCCGTTTGAGATTGTTGCTAAGATGGTGACTGACGCCTACTCCATCAAGAATCTCTTGGATGGAAGCGTTGTAAATTGAGTCCATGTTAAGTATTTGAAGCGATGGATCAGTGAAAAAACAAAAGAGTTCCCAAAGGACCAATGAACCAATAAGTTGGTCATGTCCTGATGATTAGGTCAATTCTAAAAAAGGACCTCTGAACCAATCTAGATGGTCAAGTCCGAAAAAAAGGACCTATGAACCATTGAAAACTGGTAGGTTTAAGAATACCTAGGACCCAGTTTGGGAAAAAAAGAAATATGGACTGCTGAACTGAAACAAGGTCAAGTCCCATGGAAAAAAAGAAGAAAAAATAAAAGATTGATAAAAGATATTGAGAAATAAATTATTATAAACTGCATAGAAAAAACTGATATTTTTATAATTTTTATTTTTTATTGATTATCCCTGACACAGGGATGATTCTGCCTATGTCGCCTCTTGGGGGAGGGAGGATGGATCGCAGTAGGAATGAATAGCCCATCAAAATCTATGTGAGATCGGACCATCTAGTACTAAAAAAAAAATCTATGTGAGATCGGACGCTAGCAAGGGCTAGACCTACACAAAAACCAAGTTCTTTGAGTGGATCCAGAACCTTATGAGAAAGCAACTAGGGGAAGGGAAATTGAGATTTCAGAAGAAGCCAATCGCAAAACCCCAGAGTGGGGAGAGAAGCAACAGTATAGAAAGAGGCATTTGGTGAATAGCCCCAAGTAATCCCAATATGGTACTGGAGCCAGAAGATTAGTCTTGAGCGCCTGCCAACGGGCTTCAACCTAAACACTTGACATATGGGCTGGCAGCAAACAAGGGATACTGGATGGAGGTTGCTGAATCATGCCCCTATTAAAGCCATCAGCAGGAGATACCGATGGGAAGCACTAGAAAGGAGATAGTCATGCAAGGAGTAAATGGCATCCTTCAAGTGATGACTACAAGCTTCTCAGAAGCTGAAGCAGAAGGAATGATGGAATGCGGGAGAGGCTGGAAGCTTTGTGGCACAACTTCAAAGAACTTGGCTGGCAAAGTGAAGAGCATAAACAGCGATATCCTGATCTAGGATGTTCTCAAGGTCAGAGGGATTCAGTGCTAGGGATAAAGCCTCAGTGACTTGGGCCCTTAATTCTGCATAGGGGAGTTCAAAATGAATACTGCTACCAATGGTGAGCTCGGTAGCCAAGACAGCAGGTTTGTAGTATTGCCTGAGTCAGAATAGGAACTCAGGAAGCAAGTATGACTTGGCAAGAAAGGAGCAATCAAGAGTGAAGGGCATAATTTCAGGAGCAACCACAATTATGTTTGGTGCATCTACAAAAGGAGCTAATTCAGGAGAGTTTTGAAATCTAACTCTGGAATTGATGACAAAGGGAGAATTGGCTACAAGTCATTTGAAATGATCGATAGCCTGGTTTCCAAAGGGTTAGTTATCATTTCCAATAGCTCCATGGAAGGATTAGCTGCTGGTGTCAGACTAGGTGTATGAGTCCTGGAAGGACCATAGAAGAGGTTCCAGCATGCATTCTGACTCATCTGCTGGAAGAGCTGAAGATCTTGATCAGACAAACTGTTTAGTAGCTGTTGGTACTGCGACTCAGAATTTGACATATGAGCTGGACGAGAGGTGGGATGTCAGACTTATATGGAAGTTGACATTATGCAATCTACGATATATTAAGCTCCAATTTTGGAGAAATTAATCTCAAAATTAATGGGTTAAGCTAACTAAGAGAAAGATTAAGAATGGCATGTGCCAAGAGGTTATGAGAGAAAAATAGCAAGGGCGAACATAAATAAGCATTATTAATTGGGCCATGAGATGAACATCAATGGCAAGAGTCTCCTGTCTAGGATGAGGAGAAAATCAGGAGATTGAGGACGCCAGACCAAGAATCCTGAATATGACATTGGGTTATATGCCCTGATGGGGGAAAACCGGATCCCAGGACTAATATCGTCACAAGTAAATCAATCAGCCCAGCATGACAGTAGATCATGGGGACCGCGCTCTGAGTAGTCAGTAGTGAGGAGGAAGAGGAAGAGAGTCTCATGCCAAAGGTTGTCCTGAGCAGCATTGAGTATTGACAATTGTACTCCACTTGAGTAAATGAAGTATTTGACTGTGTGTCTGAAGCGGTATTCTCCTACCCCAGTCCTTTTCTCGCTGGAAATCTAGGCAAGAGGGGGGATGTGTTGGGATTTTTGCCCATATTCCCAGCCTTCTTGATTACCAGGCTTCGCTAGGGAATAAAGCCCTAATGCAAGGTGAATTGGAAATCAGTTGCCCTAATTTTGGAGTAACTATGTTTGGGGGATATTAGCATAATTTCTGGACGTATCCATTGTGGATCAATCCATATGAATGCTTAAGATCTCGTCGGATGGAGTTGCCGACAAACTAGGGGCATCTGATAGTGATTAACTATCAGGTGTACCAATTGGTATCAGTCAGGTTTCATCACAGACTGATTGGAAATGTAAGTAGAAAGTTGCGAGGTGAGTGATGCTGCCTGCAACTAGCGAATCAATCAGAATTAGGAGAATTCATCCCAGTTGCTGTTTTTGTAGCCTCTCAATAAACCATCAACTTATGTGATTTTAGAAAATTTTCAGACCTTCTGAAACTTTATTGACTGATTTTTCCCCTCTTCTGGACCTGATTATATATGATTCCATGTGACAAGCTATATTTTTAAAACATAACAAGGATCACCTTGTACGTTGACTTTCTTATCATAG
Source organism: Massospora cicadina (assembly GCA_022478985.1). Classification (NCBI taxonomy): domain Eukaryota; kingdom Fungi; phylum Entomophthoromycota; class Entomophthoromycetes; order Entomophthorales; family Entomophthoraceae; genus Massospora; species Massospora cicadina. The sequence continues at coordinate 43,467 of JAKSZP010016119.1, read as the reverse complement.
ATGCCTTAGCATTTACCATTTTTGTGCCTTAAAAATATGCGGAATAAAACTCCTACTTCTCATTTTCCGTGAAATTATACTTAATAATTCTATACCAGATGTTAAAGTTTCTTATACTTTGTTTTTGAAAGATCTGTAAAAGTATTTTTGACCCTGCCCTGGAATTATTCGTCAATCCTTTAGGTTTGTTGGCAACCTCTTTGTCAGTGGGTGCCCTCGTTGTTATATTAAAGCATTAAAAGCATCAATAACTCCTGCCACTCAGGAAGTTTGACTGGCGTGCAGTTTCTGTCGCCCACCTTCATTCAACCTCTTAAATCTCAGAACTACCCCCTAGACAAGGATTGTATTATGACTTATAAGTATTAGGACATCATTTGCAAATGTTGCAAAAGATACACCAAATATCATTATTTTCCATCGCCTCACATTTATCTTAACAAAAAGGCCACAATATGGCTTCTACAAGTGGCAAAAAATAACCTTGCTATCTACTACACTGGATAAGGTTGTTCAGCCAAAAAGTGTCTGCCTCCTTTACAATGATTACTAATTGTTTATCTTCTAGTCTCAAGGGCAGACTCCTCTTAAAAGCTATAATAAAAAATTTATGAGCAAACTTCCAGGATTGCTCACTTAAGCCCCAAAAGAGCCCTGCCTCAGAAATCTTTGGATACCACTAGTTCCTCTCTTTCAATCTATATGATCCTACCAAGACTCTATCTGAAATGTGTGCATCCCTCTTTTCTTTTACCAACCAAACAACACTTCTCTAGATCCTCAAACTGGTGAAGAACTTCAAGTCCTCAGAGAGGAGAGTATTAACTCCTATTAGAAAATATTTCATTAAAGTTTTTGTCTAGCACTCAATTCATGAATCATACACTTACAGTTATCTCACTGCAACGAACCTCGCCATTCTGAGGATGACCAAGAGCTGGACCCAGCCTCAAGCCACCTAGAGTTAATTGATGTAACTTCCAAATTGATAAGGAGCTCACTCTATGATGATTATTAATTGCCTTGATCCTCAGAATACCCTTAATTTTGCTGTCAGAAGTAGTGAGGGTTAGTAAGTCCCTCACCACAACCCAAGATCACTCATGACTTTTTAGCTTACTGCCCCTCCTGTTACCATGGGATCTTCCATAGTATATATGATGTGGATGCCGTCCCAAGCCAATGCAACTGATCATAATTTTACCTCATAATATACAGCTTATTAATCCAATTTAAGAAAGAATCAATATGCTAGAAGAGTGCCATAATTTGACCTTTTATCAATTGATCCTAAAGACCAGTTTAGCTATCCTTTTTGGTGTCAATGAGAGTGATGCATCTCTACCTTTTGCTACTATCCGCGCTGCTAAATACCCATACCCTTATAAGCTATAATCAGCTCAGAGGCCAGCTTGTGCATGTAAGTCACCCTAAAGTGTTTCCATACTCCCCTGGACCCCATAGAAAAGTAGCATGCCTTTGTGGTCTCATCTCTCACTTCTGTGACAATTAAGTCTCTTTATGAATACTTTTTTTATATACATTTACTTCTGTCACTAAGAGCTGGGAAGCAGTAGTGCTGATACACACTGGGCATCGCAAAACCTATCATTTTGGAACTTGGAGAATCTCTAGATTAACCTATGTCTCCAGGTTGCCCTGTAAGAGGAGGTGCTTCCTAAAGACTTTTCTTTAATGAAATTCGAGCTCCTGTTTCTTTTTCTGATGGTGATGGTGTGTCACTAATCAATTCTTGACATTTAGATATCTATTTTTCTTTCAGTTTGAGAGTTAAAAGGAGGAAAAGCTCAGTTTCAAGATCCACTTGGTAGAGAAGGTTGCACAAACTAGAGTCTCTCACAATATCACTATTACAATCCCTCTTATTGATAAAACCTTTGGACGTTGCACGTCAAAATGGTAGCTGGGGTCTTCTGTGCAGATTGCATCTTTGAAAATTGCTACCTTCTCAGCACTGGAGTTAACAGAATGTATAAAGTCTTACGCCAAATGTTTGATGCTTCTAAGGCCCAAGGACTGCCATCTCATACATAGTTTGATTTTTAGTTTAAGTTAACCATGGACCTAATGAAGATTTTTCACCCATCTACCTTTATCCTTAAACAAAGACCTTTATTGGACAAAAGAGTATCAGATATGTTAGAAAAAGCCAGATATTGAAACAGTCTTCTCAATTATGCTCCCCATTCACTTTGCTGAAAAGTCAGATGGCAATCTCATGCCTTGTGTAGACTATGAAATTAACAATGTGACAATCCATGACCCACACCCACTTCCCTTAGAGAAACAAATCTTCCGTTATCTTGAAATAACTTTGGTCTTCAGCAAACTTGACTTTCTGAATGCCTTTACAAGATCCACATCAAAGAAGTACATGATTGGCTGAAAGTCTCTCACATTAGGAAGGGCATCTACCATTTCCGCATCATGCCATTTCGTTTAAAGCTTGCCCCAGCTAACTTTCAAAGAGATATTGATGCTGTACTTTGGTGAACTAATGTGAGTATAATCCACAGTGTCTTGTATGATAACTTGGCTTTCTCTCCAAGCCGCGTATCCAATGCTCAGTAGCTCTCAAGAGTCATGGATCATCTCTCGAGAATAAAAGTGATAAATAAGACTAGAAAATACGGTTTCTAAGTCTGAAGTTACCTTCCTTTGCAACATAGTACTTTTTTAAATGGGCATATGACTGTCCCAAACAAGAAGGCCTCTATTTGTGACTGGGAACGCCTAGATCCCTATCAGAATTAAAAAAGTCTTATGGGAACATTCATCTTCCTTAAGAGGTTTACACCACAGTTGTTTAAGGTACCCAAACCCTTCTATGCCGCCTCTGGAAATATGACACTATGTTTTATTGCTTCATTAAATGCTGCTTTCAATTCTTTCAAGTTAATCCTCTTATCAGGCCCTGTACTAGTGTATGTTAACCCAAGCCTTTCACTTTGTCTTGCAACAAATTTATCAAACTTTGCTATTGGCGCAGCTCTCTTGGAGACTGGTGTGATGGAATAGAGCGTCTGTAGTTTAATACAAGAAGATTTCCCTAAAACAACTGAATTACACTACTATGATAAATAACTCATGAAAGTATTTAACGCCGTGATATTATGGAGATATCATTTGCATAGATCCCAATGTCCCTTCACTGTTCAGATGGACTGTAATTCCTGAGGAGCAACTCCTGTGTCTTAACACGTAGGAACAAACCTTCAGAGCCAAGAAGAGGGCCAAAAAGCTGCTCACCCCCTCATTAATCAGAACGATCTAGTCAAGTTGTTAATGGAATTTGGTGACAGCCTACCCTCTGAAGGTTATCCCAGTGCTACTCTTCTCACACTAAGTAGTTAGTGAATAAGATCAAGGAGGTGTGTCAGGAGGTAGTAAAAGGCAGAAGCCATCGCCAGCAAGAAGGTTATAGCTCCCCGCTTTGCCAGAAGACTTCCCTCTAGTTCAAGCCTCATTACTGGAAGTAAGTCATTATGAACAATATAAAGTTTGAATATAGAATGGGCTATAAGATACCCTAACTTCTCTCCTTACCACCAGTGGTAGCTAGCCCAACCTCAACAGGTTCAGGTGTTTCAAACCCATTTTATTTGGAGTGGGACCTCCTTACCTGCCCTGGACTTAGGTGCGCCCTGTTGGCCATTTCATAATTCATTGGCTTAAAAGGTGGAATCATGCTGCAAAAAAATCTTAATAAAAATTTATAATGATTTAGCCAGTCAGGAAGAATGTAAATTAGCACCAGTAGCACTTTAGTGTGTCAATCTGCCATTACTAAAATGCAAAGATATTTTAAGAATTATAGCATCTTTTCAAAAGTTTTTATTTCCCGTTGCATACACTATTGCAACAAATTTAATTCAAGACCTTTAGTATAAGAATCTATATCGGCTAAATGAGTGGACACTCAAAGCACTATAAGGCTTGGGCATCTGTGGGAAAGGCACATGGTATGTATCTGCACCAACAAAGTTACATAAATGCACCAGAGAATCTGGAGAACGCACAAAGTAAAAAACCTTCAGTGCATTACCCTGTGAGATTTTTATAAATGCACACTAAGTGTAACAAGTACATCATTATGCCACATTTTCAACCGTTATCTTCAGTGGAGCACGGGCTTCAGATTTCCTGGGGACTTATTAGATGGTCCTTTAGAAATTTTTTCAAAAATCTTGATAAATACTTCCTGCATGCCATTTTTGTGGTACCCATACTACCCTCCATGGATGGTTGAACCTTGGATTTTAAATGGCAGAAGAAGAAAATGACACTTCACAGGTGCGCATTGTCATTTGACCTCCCAGAAAGTCAATAGGTGGCTGTGACTAAGAGCACACAATAGATACAGTCCAAAAATTTTTACTTTTTGATTAAATTTCTATGAATTTTCTTGCAAAGTCATTGAGAAATACCTCCGTGCTGTGTTGGGCTTAAATGACCATGCCATCCAGTCCAACAGATTATAACACAATCTGCTTTGCTAACTAGGTGATTTATCATAGCGGGTTGAGTTATCCTATGAGATGATAACTACTGTTAGTTGCTGTTCCTAATGGAATATTTACTAATCTTCTAGAGATTTTTTTTATTTAACTGAGGCAAGCCAACCAGGGGATGGAGAATACTGAGCTCTGAGGAGCAAAACTTATACTAAGCTAAATTCAACAAACAGAAAGAGACAAGCGTAATACTCAAACCAAAAAATAAAAATAAAAAACTAAAATGAACCACCCAGGTTGGATGCAGTAAATAGCTATGTGTCCATGGTGGGGAGTGAGTTGAGATTGGGAGGCTCATCTTCCTCCTCTATATCGGACTGTGTACAGCAAAGCGCTGTGAGCATGGGCATGGGTGCATCCACAAAATGGGGGTCAAGGTAGCAGAGTGGCTCAGGTAGCTCGAATTTAGCTATGAGGAAGGTTGTGATGTTTTTGGATAGGGCTTTCTCAGCCTTGAGGCGAACTTTGGGTAGCGTAGTAAAAGTGGCAATGTTGTTGCTGGTAACGTAGGTCTTGTATCTAAATTTTGTGGCCATCACAACTTTTTGTACTGCCTTTTGGGCAGCTTGGTGGAATTGGAGGAATTCTTTTATGAACTTGTTGCAAGGGGTGAAGGACAGGGACAGGTATCCACTTGACCAAGACTACAACTGATTTTGTTATGCCCTTTCAGAGGGGGCAAGAATCAGGAGGCAACAGCTTCTTCAGTTAGTTGATGGTCACATCAGAATTCATTGGCATCAGAGCGTAGAGCATAGTGCCAAGTTGCAAAATGAGCTTCATAATCTGCGTTTAATACATTTTGAGGCCTGAAGCCTTGACCAAGTTAGTGACGAGATTTTCCAAATCATCAACCTCCTTCAATTAGTTCCAGGGATTTTGGTTGAAAATGATAGGTCAATCAGCATACGGGGTAGGCTGGATTAGGTGGTTGGGTGGCTTTTTTTGAATTTATTGGAGTCCATGCTGGCTCCCAATTAGTTGGACTAGGAGTGGTGGTTTGATATGTCAGTTCATTATCGGTTGAATCCATGGCAGTTGAATCTACCATTTTGGGTGGTGGGGGAGTGAGGATTGTGCCCCATTTCTAAAAAGTTTTTATGATGGCAATGGAAGCATCATGGAGGGTTTTGAGCATGTGGGCTCCAGCTCAAGCTATGGTGGGGCAGCGCCGCTTTGAGTGGTCCAGGTCTAAACAAGTGGGGCATATTGTGCGCCCTTTGTCTACACTGGCCCAGAAAGGGTAGTCAGGGGCAGAGGGGACAACATTATGAGGGCGAATTAAAATGGCTATTTTGGTTGAGTTTGGGCATATAGTTGCAAAGGCGCAAGGGCCCACAAGTCAGTTGGCTCCATTGGGAACCACAAATTGTAAAATGGGGTCAGCGTCATATACTGACAACCCAGATAGTAGTTCTATAAAGCTTCAGGTGGGAGGTGGGTGGGGAGGCCTGAAATTGAACCACAAGAGTGGTGTTATCAGGAAACCAGGTGCAAGTGTTGGGATGGGGTTCCCTGAGACATCAAGGGAATGTTGGCTGCGATTACAGCATCAGCTCCACAGGGGAAGCTAAGTCTGAAGTACCCCTTGTAGGGGTGGAAGTCAATAAATCCTGCAGGCTTCATAAGCGCCTAAGATATTTCTATCATTTGTTTGTCATTATAGGGATACAAATTTCCATATTTAACCGGAAGGCTGAATTGCATCTTTCTTCAGGGGAGCACAATGGGGCTATGAGGCACCGATTTGGAATGTGCATGGTGGAGGGAGAGATCCTTGGGGGGACATATCAACCTGAGGAATTGGGGAGCTTGTTGAACTAGTTCAAAAGCGTTTCCTCGCTGGGTGGAAGATGATAGAGGGGTTTGCCGCTGCCCCATTTTGGAGCAGTGGGCGGTAGGGCTGAGGACAATGGGGTTTTGCTGTGTGTCAGTTTTTCAGAATTGTTTGGTTCTTCTGTAATTTTTAAATTCGCTCAAATGTGTTGTCAAGCGGAAAGAAAGCAATCCGCTAGAATTTGATTATGCTGAATTAAGGTGTTTCATTGGGGATGATCCCTGACAGTTTATTTGCTTGTAACTAGATTATCAATATAAATATTGCAGTATATTTATACAGTTCCAGTTGATTATAGTTTGTAAATAATTGACTCAGAGTTTTGTGATTATTTTCTAAGGCGTTAAACATGCTTCTGGTATCAACTCATGGGTTAACTTTTAGGTACCATGACCTAATGTTAATAGTAAAAGGTCCCATTAGCTAAGCCTGTTTCTAGTCTAATAAGGTTAATCTTTGAGGTTAATAAAAAATGTTGTGATTCGTTCTTTGATTCAACCAAAAGGGGTCACATTTCCAGTTGGCGGTGGAATCCAATTAGAAGAATGAGAAAATCATTGTTGGGTGCAGCTTCAGAGGGCCAATCCATTGGCAACATCAGCCATTTTACAAATGGGGCGCAAATGGAAGAGTTGGACGCAAAAGTCCATTTTAAAATTCCTTAAATTTTATTAAATTAAACAGAGATTAGAAGATTTAAAAAATTAGACTGTTATACATTCAATGTTTTTACTCTTGGGATTATGGTTGAAGAATCTGATATTCTTTGGTTATTTATTACTGTCAAGATCTCTGAGGGCTACTGCATTAAGGAAGAAAGAGAGTAACTCTAAACCTAATAATAGTTAGGTTTCATCAAAAGGAAGAGTCTTGGGAAGAAGTTCTTTTGCATTCCAGAAGTACCATAAATTATAGAAGGAAGAGAGTTAGCACCAGTCTAGCGTTGAAACACAAAACTGAGGTTAATTTTGAAAATATCAACTCTGACAATAGTCTTCACACTATTGCCCATCCAGTTAATTACTATATCAATAATTTAATTCAACTCACACATCAGAACCTATTCAGTACTCATGAGAGATAAAGCGATTAACCTAGCTCAAAGTTTCACAGCTGGTCTTTCCTTCTGTGGGAAATCAAAATAACTTGAAAGCAAAGCTTTTCCATTATGCCTAACCTTAGTACTTGCAAGGCTATTGTTGTTATTAGCTGAACAAAGAAACCTTGGCGGTTTTCTCAGAATCCTATATTCCGATACCCTCATGTTTGATGGGAAGCGGTCTCATGTTTTTGGGGCACAGTGGATAGTGCACCGCCCATCTGCACCTTCTTCCAGGCTTTTGGAGACAAAGCCACATTTCTCCTGTCAAAGAGGGCATGAAAGCGTATGAGTATGTTTCTGAGGCAATGGATGAAATTAGTGCGACAACAAATGTGTAGTTGATACTAATGCCATCTTTCACTAGGGCGAAACAGGTCAGTATATTAAAGCTAATCCCATATCCACACAGGAACATAAGCAGGCCAAACAGGATCATTAGGCAGCCCCAAGGACGCCGGCTTGGAGGTAACCTCCATCTCACCTGAACAGATTCAGGCCGACAAGGCGGCCTTTTCTGCATCTGCCTAATCCCAATATGGCAGCCAGTCAGATTTAGCCAATCACCATCCCTGGGCCCAACTCCCAGGACTTTGCATACCCATACATACAAACTTCACAACAACTGGAACCAAGTATCCTGACCAATCTTAAGCAAATTACTGAACCTACTGATGGGGCACTGTAAGCGCACCATAATGGAGATACTCGTTTTAATAAAAAATTAAAAAGTCCCTAAGGCTTCAGCATTGATGATTGCTAAATATACTCCAGTTATTGCACATCAGTACGTAACTTGCAATATAGATGCCACTGTGCCCATGGAGAGCGAAGGGGTAGGGCTGAAAGACCTCCTATTTGCTCCTAAGGCGTGCTGGGCATCTCAGAGGAAATAGGGACGTTGAACGTTGTGGGACTCAAGGCTTCTCCATATCAGACCAAGAAACTGAGTTTCCTGTGAAGCCTCCATATGAAAATCCTGGCATCACAGGAAACTCACTGTCCACAAGGGGATGAGGAAGCATGGGCACGCATGATCCCTACTACTTTTACATTTTAGTTCCTGCACTATGGGGTGCTAAAATAGACAAACCTTAAATTTAAATTCATTTCTTACACTTCTTTTTAGTTGGCTGCATATTGGCTGTTACTTTCTCATGATACGACGAAGTGCACACAAATTCTAGCGTTTATGCCCTGACCTGTGCACAGGTTCATTGAAGATTTTTTTGAGGTTGCTTTCCTTACTCTTCCATCTAATATCTTTGTGGTTGGTGGCATGAACTGTTGGGCGAACCCAGCAACAGACTTTTGGCCTTCTACAGTGGATCCCACACAGGATCACGTTAAACTTAGCGTCCTGAAGGCTACCACCGGCCTCTATGACACCCTTCCCATACACTCTCTCCCTCTATCTAACATGCTTTGACATCATGTACACAACAGTCAGATGCCGTCTATGTAGTTCATAGATTTCATTCTTGCACCATTAGTTTTCACCACAGGATTTTCCTATTTTACAACCACTGAAATTGAATTCTCTTACCATAAACTAGTTTTAGTGTCTTTTATTCTTTCATGTCCAGTGGCACAGGTGACCCAATGGATTAAACTTTGCCTTTTAATCTCACTTTAAATGAGCTCTTAGTGTTTTAAAACTTCAACTTTAGCACAGGAGTTTATGACTCATTTTGTTTATTGTCTTGCCACATGGTCTGCCTTTAAGTCACACAGTTTCCAGGCTTGTCACATATTGTTGCGGTGCACCTTTGCTGCCTTGACGGTTATTAGGCGCACTTTAGTGGAAGTGGGTCACCTGGAAAGCATTGCCCCTGCTGCAGGTTACAGCACTGCTTGGGGCCGCAAGTGGGCTAAGGTGTATGCCTGCATGAATTTATAGTAAGAGAACACCAACACCGCATTAGTGTTCAGTACACATCCAAAAATATAATAGCAGGGGGATGTGTTTCGCCTATTTCTTCTGATGGTTTATCTCTCTCAAAACAAACATGAACTGTACTCAGGTTCAGTGTATGGACATTTCCATCGCAAATATTCTGGAAGAGGTGTCCGCCAAAATACACAAGTTTTATTCTAAGTTTTACAGGTCCAACCCTGTCATGCCTGCTGAGGTTTGCATATTACTCAGTAGGGCACATATCTGGATCATTGCCTGATACCAAAAACTTAATGAATTAAACTTTGAAAGCCAAACTCTAATTTACTGTTCACAATGCTTCATATAGGAAATGCCCTGGCCCTGATAAAAATCTTATGAAAATCTAAGAAATAGTTTTAGCATATTTTTAACCTACTTTTAGCTCTTTTAATAAATGTCTGTTGGTGACATGTCTCCTTCATGAAGTCTAAAGACATATTTGGTAACTTTGTTTTTAAAGGGTAATAGGCTGGATTTAGCAAAAAAAATGCCCTATCTCTCTTATTAACGCTGACATCAAGCTCTTTTCTAAAATTATGGCTAAGTGTCTTGGGGAATTTGTTTCTGAAGTTATATTCCCTGCACAATTTGGCTTCATATCCATAAGATCCATATGGGATAACATCCACACAATAGCAAACGTCTGTCAATTCCCTGCCACTGGCGCGCTTTTATTCCTGGATCACCAAATAGCATATGACCGTATTAACTAAACTTACCATATATATTGCCTTAATTTATTTCAGCTTCCATCTTGATTCATCAATTAAGTAATGTTGCTTACTGAATTGGACATAGTGGCAGTCTGTGTTTCAGGTTTCTGTCTGATTTGGTTTTTCTGCAAAGGGGTCTCCATCAGGGAAACGTTTTGAGCCCTCTTTTGTACAACTTTACCTTGACCCACTCCTCCACAATGCAAATGACCATCTTGCTTGCGTTCATTGCAAGGCTAGGCAACAGTTGGGATGCTGGCATTTACTGATGATTGTATGGTCAGTATCTCTAGTATCCATGATGCTTGCATCCTTGAGTCTACCATTCAATAGTATTCCAGGGTTAATAATGCATCCCTCAATGCCAATAAGGTTGCGATCATCTTCTTGGCAAATATCAAACTCGCTGGAGACCTTCCACCTCTGAACAGCAGCATGCTCCAACATTTTGGTCCATTGTTCGCTTTCCTAGGCGGTCTTCACATATTGCTCCTCTAGTGCTTCGTTTTGCTTCCATTCCTACTATGAGATTATTCCGCCACCTTAGATTATGGCTGGAGTTGGGAGGATATGTCGCCATTTTGTTGGAGAAGCACATTATTGGCAAAGTAACCAAGCGTAATACTTCCCTCAGAGGCCAGAAAACTAGCTGATAAGATGAGTAGTGGTTGCCAACTTACTACTTTTTTCATTGTTTGGTTTGCTGTGCATGATATCACTTTTTCATCCTCTTTCTTAGCAACACTTTATGATCTCATCCAAGAGTAGCTATTGCTAGGCCGCTCTCCCCTATGTGTTTTATTTAACTAAGGTAAGCTGACCAGGGGATGGACATTACCAAACTAAAACTAAAAATCATAATAAAAATATAACAATTCAAACAAAACGCCCAAAATGGATGGATCGATTGAATCATACCTAACAAAATATCCAACCAGGTGGGCAGCGAATACTGCTATCCCTATATGGTGGACGGGGAAGGGTGATTGTGGGTCTTGTCTTCAGCCGCATCCATCTCATCCCAGAGTAGAGTGTGTATTAATGCAGATAATAAGGGTGTGGGGGCATTGGCGGTATGGGGTTTGATATTCTTGATGACTGGAACTTCCAAATAGTTGTCAGCCATCACAATGCCAACGATGTATTTGGCTAAAGCGTCTTCAGCTTTGAGGCGGGCGTCTGGGAGTTTAATTAACGTGGCAATGTTGGTTCAGGTTATTTTTGCTTTCAGATTCTGTGCTACTGTTACCACGTTCTGGATGGCTTCAGTGACGTTTTTGTTTAAAGTTTTCATGATCTTACTTTGTGCATTAAGATTTTTGGGGATAACGGGAGGTGGAATTCCTCCTGTGAGCGCAGCCACAAATTTGGTGGCTGCTTTGCGGATTGGATGGCAATCTGGTGTGGCAGCTGCTTCTACTGCAAGCTGGTGGTCGCTGTAGAATGGTTCAGCGTTATGTTGTGGGGCATATTTTTGAGGCGGGAATTTTGCATCCCATTCTGCATTACAGAACCACTCAACTTGCAGCGACAGTTCCTCAATGACGTTACCTGATTTGTCGATTTCATCCAAATACTCCCATGGGTTTTGATTGAATTAAATTGGGGAATCGGCGTATGGTTGAGGATTGGCTGGTTTTCTGGATTTTGCCTGGGATCAAACCGGGGTCCAATCCTGCACTTGATTGGAAGAATCATGTGTGGCCCTGGGGCAAGGTGGATGCTGATTGGTGGCTGCAGGTGCAGCTGCAGCATCAGGCATTGGAGGAGGGGAAGGTAGGATCATACCTCATGTCAGAGTTGGCGCAGGGTGGGTGGTGGATTGGTGGGCGTCAGGCAAACTTTTGGCATCAGTGGAAGTTTCTGAGTATGGGCATTTGCGTTTTGAGTGGTCTAACTTGAAACAGGATGGACAAATCGTCCATCCACCCTCGACGCGGGCCTAGAATGGATAGTCAGGGGCAGATGGGATGATGGCACGAGGTGGAATTGCCAAAGAAATACTAGTGAATTCAGGGCTGATTGTGGCATATGCCCAAAGCCCAGCGAGGCGTGTGGCCCAATTTGGGTCCACAAATTTCAAGATGGGTTGGCACCATAGGCTGCCAAACCTTCCATCAGCTCCTTGTGGAGCACTTCAGGGGGAGGTGGGTGGGCAAACCAGCGAACTGGACCACCAAGGTTGTGTCCACTGGGAGCTGGGTCTGAGTTGTTGGAATGGGAATATTATTTAATATTGTTGGCACCATTGCCGCAATGGCTGCATCAGCTTCACAGGGGAAGCCAAGATCAAAGTACCCCTTATAGGGGCGGAAGCCAATAAAACAGGCTGGTGTCATCACCACCTGAGCCATTTTGATAATGGCTTGGTCATCATAGGGGAAGAAATTCCCATATTCGACCCTAAGGGTGAAATGCATGTTGCTCTGGGGGAGCACCAGGGGGCAGTGGGGCACTGCTTGGGTTCAGGCGAGATGAGCATCGAGATCCTTGGGAGGAACAAATCGTCCCAAGGGTTTGGAATGACTGGGTGAGCCAGTATGAGCGCGTTTTCCTGTTGGACAGAAAATGGAGGGGGGATTTTTGCCGCTGCCCATGCTGGGACAGTTGGCGGGGGATCTGATGACATCAGAGCAAGACTTCAGTGTGTGATTAAGTGTTTGCTTTTAATTTACCAAATAAATTGCTTGGAAAGTTACGCTGAGCAGAGAGAGATTACTCCCCTATGTGTTTTGAAGTCCTATTTGCCCATGACAAAGTGGAGGTATGGGACTTATCAACTATGTGGGCCATGCTTCAATATACTTGGGTCTTTGATTGCCCAGGTAAATAACTACCTACCCTCTACACAACTCTGGTCCCACATAGCATGATTCAACTTTGATAATGCTCTTCATTTTTGCAATCTGGGCCATGCTAATTATCAGCTCATTTATATGGCTTCCCACCCCTCTAAATAGGTACTCATGTGTCTTACCCACTTCAAGAGGACACTCCTGACCATGCATAGCGCAGAATAAAGGATCCACATCTTTGGTCACACCTCCCAGAGGGGTTTTCCTGCTCCTTTTTACTATAAATTAGTTCATATACATGTTGTTAATAACAACATAGTACCTCGATATCCAAGCACCATTACACGTGTTGACTATCTTGATGTTCTGGGCATCCCTTACCCTTTGGACACCCAGCATTCCATTTTAAGATATGCTCACCATCCTTTATTACATCCCAGGATTTGCGCTCATATATCTAAAAGCATGAAGTGGGTGTACCACATGTCTGAGCGACCTGACGCCTCTCAATCTTCATGTTCATTGTGCGTCCAACATGGCTCTTTTACTCTGCCGTCTGGAAGATTGTCCGCCATATCAAGCGATCTGGCATGAATTTATCCATCGCTTCCAACAGAACGCTGTGCAGGCTTTAAGCCTGTCTAAAACATTTTCACTTTTACCATGGATTCGCTCAATCCTTCTTCTCTTCATGTCTTAATTGTAGCAATTGAATTATAGACAATACACACCATTGCCCTGTACGCTTTTTTCTGGCATTGCTCCCACCCTTTGTGAAGCCATATGTCACTTCCGCTCCCATCTTATGGACCACTTTCAAGATTGATTGTAAGACCCCATGCTACTCTGACAACGTCAGTTGATTTTCTTCTAATTCCCTATTGGTTCTTAGTTCCAAAAATTTCCCTTCATTTGTGTTCTGTGTTGCCGTAAGCCTTCCCTGAAACTTACCCCTTTCTAACACTGGCAGTCCCACTAGCAATAGGAGATAGCTCCGAATCCTTTGGGGAGACTTTTCATTTGTCTTTGTTTTTCTTTCTTGTTTCACCGGAAGTTTTCATCCCCTGTTCAGCCTTCCCCAAATACAATTATATTAAAAAAACTAATTCACATTTTCCTTATTCCCCACATATGGATCTTATAAGGCAGAAATACCAAAAAGTTCAAAAGGTTTTACATTCTTCTCTTCTATTGGCCTAAATTCTAATCTACCAAAATTTTTAATTTTATTTTTCAATAAACTAAGAAGTATGCGGTGCTACTTTACAGCTATGTGACCAAATTTTAGAGTTACCTGGATATTTATTGCCATTTTTTATTCACCCTGAAATAACCTTATTGATAGCTGTATCAGCGATATTCTAGCTGGTGCCTGGATGATAAATCATCAGAGTGTCAACGCAGTATTATATATATCATCAAGCTCCATGACATAATGGAACGACCAATTTCTTACCCATCTCCACCCACCTTTATGAGTGAGTAATTGCGTTATTTTTTTACTATGAGCAAAGGGTTCAACCAATGGTGAGCATGGTGCTTTAGGAAAGTTACCCCAATCCTTATAGAAAAGCTTCTATGCCTCCATATAGGATTATTTCTGATCCAGATAACTTTTTGTTATACCCTCTTTCTAAGTGTAGAGGTGTTCAGCTCATTTGTCTCCCCACAACACGTCCACCTTAGAAGGTATAAAGTATGAATGTGTTGTTTGTTAAGCTCATGTTTCACTCTCCCCTAGGGCCGCAGTGATGTGTTCTTGTGGGGTCTAAAATGAAATTTGAGACATACGCCTAAGGGGGCCAAATATTTACGAATCAGTTGTTGCCTGTGTTGTCTGCAGCACAACAGGCAGAGGTTTAGGTAACCCATATAGCTGGAGCAACAGTTCCGCCTCTTATGCTAATCCAAAATATATCTTAGTGGTCACCCTCTCCCCACCTGTTATTTCCCATGTAGTTTCAAATAAACAAGATAATGCTTAGTTTTATTGCCTATTAAAATTCAATTGGAATCCTATATGGTATCTACTAAGCTCCCTTGGATACAAAAGCAGCTGAGAATTTTATGAGCTTAAAAGTGGCTTAAGATCTGGATCTAGATCCTGAGACAGTATCTTCAGTATTGGGCACTTCTTCATCCCTATTACGTGTTATGCAGTTAGACGTCCTTTTTCACTCTCAGTGCATGCATCTGGCTTATGCAACTGGTTTACCGTGGTTCCAAATTTGATTTTTATCTTCGTTATTGGGGTAGGTTAGTGGCGTCATAAACAGGTAAGTATCACCTTGGAGCACAAACCTTTGCCCTTTTTGAAACCCCACAGATGTAGAAAGTACCTGCTCATTGATGCATTCTCTTCTACCAAAGCAATGGGTTCTATCTCTGCAACTCCCTCCACTGATAGTTCCCCATCCAATTCACCATCAGGTTTATTTAAGTATAAAGTCAAGTTCTAACATGGGCAAATCCAATTGCCGTCCACCTCACTCTGAGTATACTTGACCTTATTGTTGGTGATGGATTTAATTGATATCAAAGGACCTCTGTAATACATCGATGAATCCCCCCCCTTGGGTTGGGACCATCTAGTACTAAAAAAAAGGACCTCTGTAACCCTATGTGGAGCAATATTACAAGGCCCTGGAATTGTGGTTAGATAAAATGCTCCAGAAGGGGAGGATTTTTTTTTGGAAATTTTCTCCCAATGCACCCCCATTGTTTTCTCTATAAAGGCTGATAGTACATTGCGCTCATGCATAAAATATGAAAATTGAATAATATCACAGTGCACAAACCTTATCCACTTCATCTTTAACAAACTATCAGACAGGTGGTAGCCAAATCCCAGGTGTTTTTAAGATTGGCCTCTTATATGTCTTAAATCAAAACTGTGTGACAAAAGTCCTGAGTGGCTTACAGCCATTTGTATTAAAAGGAGTAATTTTTAATTCCTTATAATTCCCTTAATCCTCAAATAAGCACCTGCTATGTTTCAGCATATGATTGACGACGTTCTATGTGATCTTCGCTTTATCTGAGCAGGGGCATACATTAATCATTTCTTGGTACTCTCTCCAACGCCTAAGCATGCAAAGGACCTGGAGGAGGTGTTAGCTACTCTGCAGTTTGCAATTATATATTTAAATCCTTTTAATTGTTATTTTTCAGGGATGTAGTCAAGATCATGGGTAACATGGCCCTGCAAGACGAGTACACCATTCACCCTAGTAAGTTTGAGTCTATCCTTTGGCCCATGTCCACCACACAGTAACAGTTTCAAATTTTATAGAGTGGTGATTATTTTCTTGAAAAAATTCCCTCCTGAGCTTTCTCAGCAGGCGGCACTTCTTCATCCATTGATAGGAAAGAATGTATCCTTCAAATAAGGGCTTTTGCAAATGGACAATCAAAGCAATTAAGAAATTTTTTGTTGTACCTCCTTTTCATAAAAAAGCTGGTCCACCCCAGCCTTTTTTTAGTGGCATGCGATGCTTCTGCTCTGCGGTAGGGCTGTCCTGCTCCAGGAATATAACGTGAAGGAGCATTCTATTGTCTATTTATCGTGAAAGTTCTCTTCCCTTAGAGCAATACTGGTCCATCTATGTCAAGGAGCTTGCTGCAGTGTAGTTGTCACTCACATACTGGCATTATCTTCCTCAAGGAGCATGTCACAAAGTGGTTGTCAGAATGACCCACTTGTCCTTATGAACATCAGGAAGCCACAGAAGTTGACGCATCATCAGTCTTAGTCGTTTTAAGACCTGTGTAGATTTAACTTCAAGTACAAGTTCATGAATGGTGCTCTAAAAATTCTCCATGACCTGTTGAGTCATAATCCCTCTTTTAGTACAATGAAGTAAGCAATGCAGAAATTAAAAATGGTGATTACTCTTTCCCAAATTCTAGCCATTGCTCCTCCTGCAAATTCTGGGATGACAAGCTCTGGATGTGACATTAGTTTCTCAGGTACTTGCTGGTCAGACATTCTGCGTGGAGGGTCTGGAGATGTTTGATCAGTTGGAACTGCTAGCCCACAATTGGACTCATTATTCGCTGCAAGAGGGGATAATCATGTCCAGGTGTAAAGTTTGGGTATCTCCATAACATCGTGACAAAGCAATCTCTGTCCACCATAATTCCCTAGCGGTGGGCGCCCATAGATTAAAAAGTGCTTCAATTTAGTAAAGTAGATGTTCAACTGGATGGATATCTTTAAGGGTATCAGCCTGGATCATTATTTGTATGATTTTACGCATAGACAAAAGTCTAATAGATTATTTAAAGATGGTTTTCAACACCCCCTGCAGCAGAAAAAGGGCCTGTGGCCTGGGCTTTAGTCATTTTTTTGAGTTTTAAAACCCTGAGGGGCTCCTAGTAAAGGCAACTATTGCGGATAAAGGCCTGGGATACTGCTTCCCACCACACTTGGGCGTCAATAACCTAAGACCAAAAATGTGGGGCTGATCATGATTGGGTGTAGTTCACACTACCCCAAACTGACATATGCCCGCCTGTTTAAGTACTGGGCAGCTCGTCTGCACCAGCCAGGACAAGCGATATGCTTCTCATCCTCCTTGTAGGAGACAAGAACCAATGACCCCCAGGTTAAAGGCCCCTGAGGGGGAAGAAGCTGAAGCCCTTCCCTTTGTCACCTGCTTTTTTAGCGGATCTGTGATCTCTGGCCCCTTTTTGTCCTAGAAGCCTTGGAGTCCTTTTGGATCATATGTAATTTTCTTGCATGATCATTTTTTGCCACCAGTGTGGCTCATACTGACAATACTGGCAGCTATCCAATCTTCAGGCCAACTCAGCGAACAGTGGCATCTATTGTAGGCAGGTGCACTGAAGCGCAGCCAACCAGGATTGCCCTTCCCTTGTCCTGGGGTCCGCACATGTGCAACCCCAGTATTTGTTAATTTTTATTACTAAGCTTCCCAGCTCATTGGGTTTACCACAATATGATGGTTGTAAATTGCATTTCTAAGATTCTCTTTGTTTATTCCTTGTATGTCAGCAATAGAAGCAGATGAGACGTCCATACTATTTGTTAACCATTTCTTTTCCATGTTTGGCCTACCTCAGGAGATAAGTAACCGGGGGCCACAGTTTATTGCTTATTTTTTTCAAAGTGCGCTACTAGCCCATCTGAAGATCAAGCTGTGCCATTCCACCGCGTACCATCTGCAGTCTCATAGCCAGATAGAGATGGCCAACCAGATTCTCAAGCATCATTTCGCTAATATTCCTCTGTCACTAAAGATCTGGGCTCCTGACCTTCCACTAGCGCGTTTTGCATACAATAATGTCACCCACTCGTCAACTGAGGTTTCCACTATAAAGCCACCCTGAGTAATATCCCCTTGTTACGTGTTGGCCCCTGCCTTCACTTAGGAATATTTACCATCAAGGAGCATATGTAGTGGATCCAGATTACACAATCCTTAGTTGGGAACATATGACTCAGGCAATTAGTGATTACAATTGGTTTACTGATTGCAATCGCTTTCCTGCCCATGATACAAGGTGGGATTCTTGGTCATGCCTAAAACACGCCACCTGCATATGATGGTGCCTTCACAAAAGTATGCTATCAAGCGCTCTGCAATCCATGTGGTTGAGAAGATTTGTAGATGAAATTTTTTGGTTGACCCTCCAAGCCCATTGAAAGCAGCATCCCATCTTCCACGCCACTCAGCTGTCCCCTTACAAGTGGAAGGAACTTGCAGTACCTAAACCAGTTATAATATTAAACTCAGAAGGGTCAGAGGTGATTCCAATCTGGCTCACGGAAATTGTGCCACTCAGTGCTGTACTTGATCGCTTGCAATGAATATCCTTCCTATGAGATCAGCTTGGTAGATGCCAGCGATTGTGACCATTGCCATGAGTTGATGAAGCCTTGCACGCTGCACACACTGAATCTGCTTGTCCGCCACAGAAGGTTGCCTCCCTCCTGACCATCAAATTACTTGAGGCTTATAAGAATTTCTATTTTCAAGTTCCTGGTTATAGTGCTATACCTGTCCATAAAATAATGTAATTCCTGGAAAGCACACCCTGCACCTTAACTGGGAGAAACATCCCTTCAGAATCAAGAAGGGGGCCAAAAAGGCTGCTTTCTTCCCACCAACCATAGAGATCTAGCTAAGTTGTTAATGTGAGGTGGGTGACAGGTTACCCCCTGACGTTGCACACTTGCCGTTCTTCTTATCATCAATGAGTTGGTGGAGAAATTTAAGGATGTGTTAAGAGGTGGTGGTGGTCTAAAGCCATAGACAACAAGAATGTTTAGCTCCCATGCTTTTAGAGGCCTCCTCTCTATTTGAGTCTCAATAACGGAAGTAATTCAATATTGAGTGAGATCAATTTTTTTGAACCAACCTAAGACATTATTTTGCCCCTTCAACTATTTCCTTGCCGCCAGTACATCTAAGCCTGCCCCCAACAGGTTAAGGCGTGCCAACCCATTTAATCTAAAAATGGGACCGCCCTTACCTGCCTGGCCTAGGCGCGTCATTAAATGTCACACAAATCATTTTCTGCGTTCTAAGCAGAATCTGACGCAAATCTTGGTAAAAATTATGACACTAATTCAGTCAGTCAGTTTAGATCTAAATTTAATGTCAGTAGATTTTTTAGTCAATCCCCCGTTATTCAATTTAATATATATTCACAGACATCAATGTACCTTTTCCTTATTACCAACATATGGAGCTTATAAGGCAGCAGTCCCCAACAGATTCTGCTGTTGCTCCATAAGCCTCTCTTACTTTTCCTTAATAAAAATAAAAATTTTCTTATTTCAAAACTTATTGTTTTAGAAATTTCGTGGTGTTGCTTTCCAGCTATGTAGCCCAATTTTAAAGTTACCTAACAGGTATTGACATTTTCCTAATCACCTTTAATCAAACCTTGAGGATGTTATTACCAGCAGTACTTTGGCTTGTTTTAGGTGTTAACTCATCCTGAGTGTTAGGGCAGCCTTAAAGTATCTGCAAGTACCATGACATAGGTGATAGAGCAAAAGACTACTGTGTGCCTTTATTAGCTAATTCCACAACTATCTTGTGGCAGAACTTTTTGCAACCTTTGACTTCAAATAGGACTTTGTGACATGTAGCAACAGCCTTCTTCCTGACTCACTTTTCAGAATCCTGACTTTGCACCAGACCCATCTTGTGGATGCACACAACACCCAGTTGCTGATCAAACCTGAAAAAGTTGTTTAAAGCTCCCGCTTTTACGTGCTCATAATCCTTACTTTGGCCTCATCATTGGAAGAGGAGTACCTCTAAAAAGCTCTTACAACCCCTATTAGTTAAATATGATAAAGTCAAACAGCTTGTACTAGGAATAAATATCCACTTAACAAGTATATCAGGTCTTAAATGGTGTCACCTTGCATCAAGGAAAGTAGTGGAGCCCCTGGATCCCTTATGGAGGAAGTAATTAAGGAGCATCATGATCCCCTCTTCCGGTATCCCAGGAAAAAACAAAACCACAGAGATCCTAAAATGATCCTATAACTAAAATTTTAACCTCTGATTTGGCCAATTACACTAAGTTTTTATTGAGCTGTAAATGCGCAGGCCAGTTATCAGAAAGGATACGGAACTCCAAGTTGCCCTTCAAGCAGCAGAAGGTCCCTGGACCTCAATGTCAGTGAATTTTATTGTGGACTACCCCCTTCACGAGGTTTTGATGCTGTCATAATGGTTATTAACTTCTTCACCAAGATGACTCGTTTCATTCCTTACCACACCAACATAACTTCTGTTAAGAATTTTCAATTTTATGTACCACATCTTCTGCATGCATAGAATCAACAATGTGATTTTAAGTGATATTGGCCCCCAATTCACGGCACAATTATGAAAGGCATTAATGTCCTTGCTCCAAGTTCGCTCATGACTTTAAACAGCGTCCCATCTTCAGTCAGATGGACAGACAGAAAGGGTGAACCAAAGTTTAAAACAGTTTTTTCCAAGGTTTTGCAAACTCTGAACAAACAGCTGGGCATTACACCTATTACTTAGTTCAGTTCTTTCATAACAATCAAAAGTACACATCTACAGACAAATCCCTTTTTATTAACTATGGCTACGATCCCAGTTTTAACCTTAGGCCTTGTCCAAGTACACAAGTGGTGGCAGCAATTTATAGGGATCAATAGTTGAGGGAGATTCATAAAAAAGTGAAGGACCACTTGGGCGATTATATGAGTTTTTCAAGAGATATACAGATTGTTAACGTCAAAGTGACCTGTAACCAACCTGAGGACTTAGTCATGGTCAATGCAAAGAGCCTACACCTAAAGCCCTGTCTTAAAGCTTGGGCCCAAGCGTGTAGGACCATTAAATGTGATTCCTAAAGTAGTCCCAGCTTCCTATCAGCTTAGCTTCCTCCTACTATCAAAGTCTTCCAGACGCTTTATGAGTGCCTTCTAATTCCTTTTTAAGCACTATGTAGTCCCAATCTAAAGGGGGATACATCGATCTAATGCCTCCTAACTCCTTACTCTGAGCCCACGCCAGATGCCCCAGATCCTATCATGGTAGATGGTGATCCTGAGTAAGTTAATGATGTCACTATAGCCTCAAGAATTTTTAACGGCTTTATATAATACATAGTATATTGTAAAGGGAAATGCAGAGACTTAGAATAGCAGGGTGTTTGTCGGGTATCTGACCCATGTCCTGTATTAGTTAAAGAGCTCTATCATCGGTTTCTGATGCTGTGGGCCTCATGTACTCGCCCTCAACCCTTTGCAGCAATGAAGCTTTCAAACTCATAAGAACTATGACTTTGCTGACATTTCATTAGGAGAAGTAATACCCCGTTAAAAAGTGGAGGGTGATATCACAGCTAGTGCTATAATTCAGGGTATTGAGAGTTCCAAAAATGAGGTCTGAGTACTTAAACCAAAAAAGGGGCCAAAAGCTCCTTTAAAACTATTAATGATCACTTTATTTGGTGATAAATTAAGTGAGTGGCGGCACTTTCAGATGAAAAATAAGTAAAGAATGATACTAAATTGAAAAAACCCCGAAGTTTAGCTAAAATACAATAAGTAACAAATAAAGGGCAGAGACATGGTCAGAATTTACCGCTATGAGATTAAGCTTCTTACCAAAGATTTAATGATTGGATGCTTCAGGGACCAGTACAAGCATCCAATTCCTCGCCTTAATATGCAAATTTTGAATCTTTTAAACCTTACTTTTTAAATATAAATTTGTCATGTTTAGATGACAAAAGAATGTAGACAGAATGTAATTTTAAGGCAGAACTAAGGTTGCCAAGGGGTTCAAGATAATGAGCCTGCTTGACCTGAATCACACCCTAGACCAACGCTGGGTAAGGGCAAGATATGCAAGTTGGGTCTGGGGTGCGCTTGATAGACATGGGTGCGTTACATTCTCAGCTTTGTGGTCCACCAGTTAATTTTTTAGTTTGATGGTACGTTACGCTTGCTGGAAAACAGAGCTTATAATCCTTTTTGGTTTACCATATTGCCAAACTGGCCAGAATCCAATTACAGTCAATCTTAAGTGCAGGCATTTTTGAGCTATAGTACCACAAAATATATTTATACTTACTGGTTGGATGGGGCGCAGTGCATCACCCAATGGTGAATAATACTACCAATTCTTTATGATAAGTGTTTTGAGATAAACCTTCTTAGTTGGTCAACTTGGTTGTGCAATTAGTTTGACCAATTATTAATTCATGCTATATCTAGTAATCACTTATTTCACTATAACTTAGAGATGGGATCAGATGGTTTAAGAATTCTCTAGCGCATGGCCCTCAACTTCATTAGTAGTCACCAAAGTTGTATTAAATCACTTTTGGTGCTATTGACCCAATGCCAAAGATTCATAAGTATGGCAGATTGAAACCCATAACCCCCTGTGGAACTCTATCTCCTCAATCTAGTACTTGCTTTGGCTCTTGCATCAACGGATTAAATCTGCTTCCATTACCAATACTCAATATCCTCTATTTTATCCCTTGTGCCAGCTTAAAACATATACAGTTCAAGTAAGTATATTTTATTGGCCCTTCGGTGGAAACTCTAATACAATTGGTTGATGGTGAGTACAATGGAAATCTTCCAAGCCCTGAGAATTTTATCAGCTAGTCTAACTTGGATTATTAGTCAGTAGTCTACCACTTTGGAGAGCTTCTAAGTTTACGTGAAATGCATCAATAAGAATGCTAGTAGAAGGACATATCTAGATGGATTACCAAAGAGAGAATTTTTTTCCTACTTTTCTAGAAGAATTTAGCTGAAGTTGATATCCTGGCGAGTAGTTTGGACATTGTGAGTACTCAATAATACATTAAGCTTTTGTTTAATCTATCTTAAAATCTTTTTGACAAAACTTGTTCCAGTTGCTAATTTTACTAGGGTTTATGTCCTCATAAATTACCCTATTTAACTGAGTTAGAACGCTGTGCCTTTAATATATGACGCTTCCTTGCCAATTTCAACATTGTGTTGCTCACTATATGGGGATCACTCTAATCTCCTGCAGTTCAATTTAAATTATTATGGATACCGTTGGTTCTAGGGAAGGTGTCCTTCTAGCAGAAGTAGTACAATTAGTGGAAGTTGAAGAGGTCGCCTCAGTGGCCCCACAAACTCAGACCAATAATTTTCACCAATTATGAGCATCTTTAAACGCTCGCTTTGGCCAACTATCAGATATTATACTTGGTCACAACCTCCAAGTCAAGATCTTTAAGTAAAATAACTGAAATACATGAACGCCGCATTAAGGCTGGAATGCTGATATGACTGGAGCTTTCAATCTTATACAGATTTATATCAACTCTTTGAGGCCTTAAACCTTAAAGTCAAAACCTGGGGCCAGAAGGTTAGCTCCCTATTGAATGAGAATATTAATATTAAAATAAAATTTTTGACCTCCACCCAAAAACTGAAGATATGAAAAGCTATTACTGGTGGGATGCCACCATGTTGCTACCATAAAGCTTCATTTCAATAGCCAATCTGCCGTCCAGGCTGGTAGGATAAACAATGATGAACCCAAACTTTTCTGTTCAATACAAATATAAAGGGCAAAGAGGTAGGGGGAATGCCAGAATTGCCTATGGTCTACACCTCTGCTCTAGGCGTTGGAGCCTCAGCTTATATAGAGATGCCATTGCCTCCTATCACTGAGCCATATGACTCAAATAATTGTATACCTTCATTAAAAGTTTGTGCACTTCTGCTGGTACCTCTATACTTAATCCTGTAGGCGCTACTACTTGATCTGCGCCAGCGGCTCAAGGCCAGTTCATGCCTACAACTCATAATTGCCATGCAGAAAGTCAATTAGGGGCAAATTAGGGACTTCAGTCCCATCAGCATAAACCTCATGTTCATGTTAATCCTATCACCTTGCCAAAGTTTGGCAAAAATGCCAACGTACATAAATTTATTAATCTCTTTGAGATTATCATGGCTGGGGCGTCTGAGAAAGCTAAGATGGTGACTATCATGAAATTGCTGGACACAGATAGACAGTAGTTAGTGATGACGAGGTCACAGAAGATTGGCAATATCTACCCCAACGCCAAAGACTAATAACTAATAGATTTTGTGGGCTGAAACAGATTACCCGCAAACAAAATCTTTAACGTCTTTTTTAGAAAATATGAAATGGAGAAAGCCTTCGCAGAAAGGTTTTGTTTAGAAGTACAAACGCTGGAAGGAGCAATGTAATTAATGACTATGATGCACAAATTGCTCTACGTTATGCTTGTGAGTTAATAATATTTGGATTAGGTGATAATTCCCGTTTTAAATGAAGAGAACGACATTACTCATATGGTGGATTATCTCCAGCAGTGTGCCTTCACCTTTTTGGGCTCCAAACAAGTGCTATTGAGAGGCCTCTGAACTACGGCCTAGGGCCATTTTCTTTGAGTAAAAGTTACCCCCACCTCCGCCTTATGAGCCTCATTCAGAAAAATCAGACGTTAGTCAGATATTTGTAACAACTGCTAAAAATGGTCCATTACGCCAGTTGTTGCCCTAAGTTAAGTGCAAAACATAAAGTTTATGATGTGCACCCAAAGGATGATGACAAGGTGGGAAAAGGCAGGGTGCAGTTAAATTAGATTCCCTACTTCCATTACACTAAATTTTTCTCAGTGAAAAATAAATTGCCAAAACACTCTCCTGTGCACCGTATGATTGATAATGCCAAGTTGCCTTCATCAGTATTGGGGTCAACAAATAATAGCGTAGCAGTGACTACATTTTCCCAAGAAAAATGTGCAGCCAAATCAGCAGATTACATAGTGTCAAAATCTTATGTTCGAAAATTGGAATCATTTGAGGTCCGCTCATCCCAAAGATACCACCAAGTTGATTGGGATGCAAGTGGAAGTACTCATCAAGGCGTTAAAGATGTCTAGCCCACAGTTGTGTGAAGAGTTACAGAATTTTTAGACTAAGCGTATATAGTGAAAGTTATCATAATAAACTCTTCTTATTATTTTTCTGAGTGTATCTAAAGTGATATAACTAGTAACAAGTCAAGGTTTGTGCTGCTGCAGTCAGTTGGGCACCAATTAATATCATGTCTACTTGACTAGTGAGTAAATTAAGGCTTGCTCCGGACATAGATCAACTCAAAATCTATGGAACTTCTGGTCTCCATACTACGATTTCAGAAGGAGCATATAGTGCGTTACCACTGCATTTTGATACCTTAGTGATCTCTTCTCCGGATAGTTTATTTTAAAATCAGAATTATGAGTTTTTAGTTGGGGCCTCTTTATTTGGGGAATATGGAGTCAAAGCCACTTTAAGGAAAGTAACTTTGATCTACAGGGCAAATTATACTGATTTCTATAACCAGAAGGACGCATCCTTGACAGCCCTAAAGCAGTGGTTTGTTAACATTGTATGCAATGATGGTATATCATCTTTTGAGTATTAGCTGCTACGTGGCCATACCCAGAAGTTACCAGATAATGTTATAGAATAAAAAGTTATTACTATCCGCGCTAATTATACCCTAACAATTTTCACTGGGCATCAAGTTATAATGGGAATGAAAATTATATTAATTCTTCCCCAGGGGCTATAGGGTGAGATAGTCAACCCCATTTAATTGCTCTAAGTTAGAACCAGTCACAGCGCTCAGATTTATTCTGCCAGAACATGGTGAAATTCAGGTGCTTTTTGATAACCTGTATCCTTATCCTGAAGAAAGTCAAGTAGCACCATGTGTTCGCTTTCATTCATATCTACCTTTTGAAGAGGTTTCAAATATCCCTGAGTTTAGCGAGCTAGAAGAGCTTGGGCTGGAGGACAATAAGCGTCAAACTGTATGTTTGCTGATTCGTCAGGAATGCCTTAGAAAAGACGTAGGATAACAAGGATTGGGTTTTGGCTTTATTCACCAATTACAGTATAATTTTTGCAAAAATTAACTATAATTTGAGGTGTACAAATGATCTGTTGCACCAAATCGTTGCTGGTAGTGATCCACCGATTCCCTTTGTCTTATTTAGCGTTCTAAAGCGGCAGATGAGGTGGTTAACGCTGAAATTAATCAACTGGTGTATCAGGGAATGTTAATACCTTATAAGAGTCCATGTGCTGTCCCGGTTTTAGTTGTTTAGAAAATAGATGAGTCAAATCAAGTGGTAATAGATTATTAAAAGCTCAACAATATTACCAAGAAAGATTACTACCCATTACCATTATTAATGATGCACTGGGTCTCTTGGGCGGCTCCCAAAACTTCTCTGCTATGAACTCAATCACTGGATATTAACATATTGATCTGCCAAAGGAGGAACAGGAGAATTGCGCTATGATTACGCCCAGGGTCTATACCAACCTACTCTGATGTTGCAAGGGCTGTTTAATGCCCTGAAACCTTCCAGTGCCATGGATAGCATCTTGGGAGATTTAAAAGTCTCCTGTGTGTTATTGTATCTATACAATATAAACTTACTTTTCAGAACGTTTACAGACCATCAGCAGCATCTAGAGGAAGCTTTCCGTCTATTGGCTCAAGCCAGATTGAAAATTTAAAAACAGATGTGCAATTTCTTTTGTGAACAACTGAATATTTGAAGTTTATTTTTGACAAACAAAGATTATGGCCCCAGCCTGCTAAGGTTGAGGCTTTCAAAAGGTGTCACAGAAACTAGCAAGCGGGATATTTAGGTATCTTTGAGGATGATTGGTTATTATCTCCAGTTTTTAAAGAACTTTATTAAAACAGGTGAACATTACTTTACCTCCTCAATACTGGAGTTCCGTTTGAATGGATGGAAGCCAATTAACTCGCTTCTGATTAACTAACCATTGTTTATCCTATGCGCCGATACTAATGTATCCCAATTTTGATAAGCTGTTCATTATACAGACAGATGCCTCCCTCACCGCTCTAGGGGCGGTGTTATCTCAACTTGATAATAAAAGGGGAAGAAAACCCTTTGTTTAATGCAGCCAAACCCTGGATATCCACAAATGGAAATATACCGTTAATGAGAAAGAGTGCTTAACTGTCATTTACGCTTGTAGGCAATTTCAAGTGTATATACACAGCGTGAATTTTAACATAGAACCGACCATAATTCTTGATGATGGCTGCAGAGCTTTAAAAAGCCCAAGGGATGTTTGGCCTGCTGGGCCTTGAAAATATGAGCGTATGACTTTGAAATTATGCACTGACCCGGTGTAAAGCATCAAAATTTGGATGGACTCTCTAGGTTGCCTACCATAGCTCTGCTGGCTGATAAAGATGGTGTCACATTTAACAAAATGGTTATTCATCAATATGGTGATGAGTTCATTGAGATCCAACGAATGTTGGATAGAATCAGAAAGGATACCTTTGTAGACAATTAAAATTTTATAAGGTTATTGGTGAATAGCCCTTTTTTTCTCTAGCGAATTGAACAAACTGAATGATTATTGCCGCTTACAAGGCAGTAAGCCATGGTAAATTTAAGAAAACGTTTTAACATCTACGATCCCATTACTAATGGGATTCCATGTCATGTGATATTCATAAAACGCTTAGCTGTTGTCATGAATGTCAAGCAGAAGCTCCCTATTAGATAGCCACCTCTTACTAATCAATTGAACCCATTTTTATCTAGCGCGTGGTTTCTATGGACGTTGTGGGACCATTAAAGAATACTCCTGGTCAGTTCAAATATTTTATCTTGGCCATTGATAATGTACCAAATGAGTGAAGTCCAAGGCAGTTAGGGACTTAGGGGTGACCACTATCCCTAAGTTTATTATCAAAGATGTTACTTATAGGCACAGTTGCCCCCATCTTTCACTGACAGATAATAGGAGCAATTTTACACCTCAGATGATTTCTAAGCTCAACTACTTGATATCCATGGGGTATTATCCACTCCCTATCACCTGGAGACCAATATTATCAAATGGGTGAATGGTATACTGGTTGGTATCTTACAAAAGCTGGTCGCAGGCAAAGCGTCCAGCTATAACCTCTTTTTTGCATTCAGCTGTTTTTTCTTAAAATATCAAATCACTCAGCAACGGGCACTCTCAGTTTGCTTTATTACATGGGAAGCAACCAGCGTTGCCCCACTTCTATATCATGATTTGCAGAAGAGAATATGAGTCCTGATAGATACCTTGATAAGCTTGCGCAGAAGTTGATTCAGTTACAAAGTTCTGCTTACTAAAACGCTCTGGAGCGAAAGGTCAAGGCTAGAGCCCAGGATAATTAGGACCTCCAGACCTTATCTTTTTTGAGGTATGAGAATTATTTTGGCGCTATGACATCCATGTTTTTGGATGAAACAGCAAGTTAGCATATATATGGAAATGACCTTTTGAGAACATATAGAAGACACCCACTGATGCATACACTCTGAAGGATCCTACTAAGGGTCATTTCATCAATTCAGTGCACGCCAAGTTTCTGAAGAAGCATTGCCAACACTCTGGCCCTCCATTCTCTAGTTTGACAAAACTGACTGTATTCCCACCCATCTTTGTTAACTGATGTTTGACCAAGTTTTAGGAGTGTTGCGATTGGTTTGATGAACAATCAGGTCATGCTATATTGAGTTAAAAAGTATAATTCGCTAATAGCTTAGAGATGGTTTTTGATGGTGTAAGAAGTCTCAAGAGAAAGTCCCTCAACATCATAAGAAGTCAACAAAGTTATATTAAATCACTTTTGGAAATGTTTCCCTGACATCAAAGATTTATAAATATGGCAGAGTGAAACCCATAACCTCTTGGTGCAACTATACCTCATTAATCTAGTACTTGCTTTGGCTCTTGGTCTAAGTGATCTAGATCTTCTTCCATTACATTATTCTTATCTTTATTTTGTCCCTTGCGCCAGCGTAAAATATTTTGTATTAGGAAACATGTTTCTATTATGGACATTTACAAAAAAACTCTAATGCAATTATTTGATGGCAAGTACAATAGAAATATGCCAAGCCCTAGAAATTTGCTCAACTAGTCTAGCCTGGATTATTAGTCACTAGTTTATTACTTTGGAGTGCTTTTAGTATACATGAAATGCAACAATAAGAATGCTAGCAGAAGGATTTTCTAAGTGGATTACCAATGATGGGTATCTTTTTCTTTTTTTCTAGAAGAATTTAGCTGAAGATGATATCCTGGCGAGTAGTTTAGCCATTGTGGGTACTCAATACTACATTGTGATTTTGTTTAATCTATAATAAAATTACCTTTTGCCAAACTTGTTCCTGTTGCAATTTTACTAAATGTTGTATTTTTTACCAATTCAAAAACACTGATTCCTCAGCTCCTAAATTTTCAACTTTAGTTACTGATGAAAAAATTGGTATGAGAATATCAGTAATTCAAGTATGAGCAATCAAGTCTATCCCACCCAGAAATAGAGAAAATTTGATTGCTCGTTGATTAAAACATCTGATTGAAAGAGGACTACCACAAAACCTATGAATATTCGAACTTTTACAATAAAGTTTAGTCTTTTTCACAAGCCTCATTCTACTATATATATATTAAACACTCCCTTTTAGTTGAGACTTTAACTAAGTAACTTTTAGAAATATCTGACAAATTTGGAGTGTAATACGAAACTCCAAAATTGGTGCTCACTACAGGGGCCTCTGAGTTACAATATTATGGAAAATCTAATATAAGGATGGATCTCACTGAGTATTCATGGTTTATTAAAGGCTAAATGCTGTAACCCGTCAGGACAGCTATCCTCTTCCCAGGATTGATAATTCCCTTTGATTGCTTGCAGGTTCAAAGTATTTTCCACTATGGATTTAGCCAGTGGTTACTGGAAAATTGAACTAGCACCTGAAGATTGAGCCAAAAGTGCCTTAATTTCCAATGAAGGTCTATATGAACCAACTTGGATGCCTCAAGAATTAAGTAATGTCTCCGCTACTTTCCAACATGCCATTGATGGGATGCTTCAGGATTTAATGTTGGCCTGTATATTGATATTTAGATGAAATCTTTGTATCCTTGAACACTTTTACCAAACACTTGATCACTTAAGCGTGGTTTTTAAGCGAATATATAATTCTTTTTTAAAGCTCAAACCTTAAAAATTCTCATCTTTTAGTGAAATAGAATTTTTTAGGTCACAAGGTCTCTTTAAGAGGATTAACCTCTTCTGGACAAAACCAGAGCCATTATCAAAATTCTACCCTCTATAACCATGCAAGATATCCAAATTTTTTTTATAAAATGATAGGTTATTATCAGAAGTTTATACTTGTATTCATTAATATGGCTGAACCATTATTTCATCTATTGCAAAAAAAAATGTCCAATAGAAGTAGAGTTCAGCTCAATAACAGTCCTTCAACTCATTTAGAAAAGCTCAATCAAAGCTCCTGTCTTAGTCCACCCTTAATTTGATAAATCTTTTATATTACACATTGAAGCTATTAATGTAGCCATTGGAGCTATTTTATCCCAATATGATGAATAAAAATAATCATCCCGTGGCTTGTTACAGCAAAACATTATCCAAGGCTGAAAGAAAGTGCATTGTCACCAAACATAAATGTATAATTTTAAATAACGGCCATTATGCATTTTCTCCCTTTCCTTTATAATAATCATTTTTCTGTTAGTATTAGCCACTCTCACTTAAGATGGTTGCAAAATATGAAAAATCTGGATGGTAGGTTAGCTCGCTGGGCCTTACAGTTATAGAATTACGATTTTTCTAGGATTTATTGATCTAGCTCTAAACATCAAAATTCCAATGGCCTATCCCAATTGCCTGTGTTAACTTTGGACCCAAACAAGAGTAACTGTTGTATGAACTAATCAGGTGGCATGAAGTATGGGATATGGAGTCTGAATAGGATCAAAACTTTCTTAAATTAATTAATAAGGACACAATGATCAAAGATGGGTTATTATTAAATAAGGTAAACACCAAATTGTTATCTTTCCTGCATCCCAACTCCCGTTACAACATCATTATGGAAGTACATAACCAAGTTGGTCATGGAAGCCTAAAGAAAACTCAGGAGTGGTAAAAATCCTGCTACTATTGGAATAATATGACTGCCCCTTAAAGAAACTATTGATGCTTGCCTCAGTTGTAAGAAACATAGTACATCTGACTTTACCTACCAACAACAAGTAATTACCCCTATAATAGGTCTTTGAGGTTGTAAGTATTAATGTTTTAGGACCTTTATCACGAGGATTGCAAGGTCATCAATATATTATAATGGCTGTTGATCACCTAGCTAAATGGGTTGAAGCCATATCCATTGCTACTCCTACTACTAAAGCTACAGCCTTATTTCTATATCATCAGAGTATTCATCAACACGGAATTTTTAAATCTTTTATGTTTAATAATGGGACTAGATTTACTTCTTGATTAATATAAGAGTTGTCAAAACTATTTAAAGCCACACAGAAGTTCATGGTTACTTACCACTTCATTGACAAACAGAGTCATTGAACGAGTTAATAGAACTTTAGTAGCTATTCTAATAAATATGTCTTCTGATGATCCTTCCCGATGAAATTTTTACTTATCCTGTGCTTTTCTGGATTATCATATCAGTTACCATTGCATTATAAAATGTCGCCGTTTAAATGTATATATGGAAGAGATCCCTCAGTTCTGTCATGCTTTCAAGCTATTTTAGATTATAGTGTTCCTGAGAATGCTGATTAAATATGCAAAATATAGCTAATGAAATCATCCACTTAAAAGCCCAAGCTATGGAGGCAATAGACACTACTGTGAAGGACTTCTCAAAAGTAATCAATATAAGCCAGCATTGCCTGAATATCATATTGGAAATTATGTTTTATACTATCACGCTCGTCCTGGTGGCAGAACTGAGAAATGAAGTCTATTTGTTCTGAGCTTTATAGTTTAATAATCTAAAGAGAATTCAAACACTCTATAGTTCATGATGATACTGATATAGTTCTTATTTGCATACATCCTAGATTTTACAATCTCATCCTCCTCCGCAACTGGATCTTGGGGGGAAGTTTCATGATTTCAACTAATTCACCCTCAAAATTTCTTTTTTTTAATTTTCCAACATTGGTTATTAATGGAGAGATTGGTGATGAGAATCTCATAATGTAAAATATGAGCTATCAAGTCTACCCCAATCAAAAATCAGAGAAGATTAATTGCTCAATTGAGATAATCTGATTGGAAGAAAACTACCACAAAAGTCTCATGATATTTGAATCCTTTGCTAAAAAGTTTAGTATTTTTATTGAGCTTAATCTATTATATATATACCTCTCTCTTTTTGCTGAGATCTAACTAGTAACTTTGAGAATATCTGACACTTTTGCAGTGTTATTAAACTCCAATAATAAGGTTGCTGCCATCATACAGTACCTTTTTGATTCAATTATAAAAATCTTCGCCTTCAAAAATATGATATCTAAGCGCTGATTTTAGCATTTGGTTTTCAATAGACTGCATTTGCTTTAACTTTCCCAATAGTCCCTTGATCTGAAATCTTTGCAGACCTCCACAAGGAGGTGTCTAACAATATGGTATTTTTAAAGTAAAGATGGGCTCTGGTTCACATCTGGGGAATCCTGTCCCCTCCATATCGAGGCGCCCAAGACCCCCAACACTACTTTGCACTTAGTTAGGGACTACTCCATGTGGTCCAAGAAAGTTTATAACATTTTAGGATAAATCTTTTAATTATATAATTCTATGCACCCTGCCCTTGGGTCCCCTGTGCACTGGCACCTTTCAAGGTGCCCTATTCCCTTTGCTATTAGCAACTAGTTCTATGGTTGTGTGTCTGTGCGTTTGGCATCACCTCTCATGGAACAAGAGAGTTGAAGAATTTTCTTGACATTAGTAACCCCCTTTTTTGTATGTACATGCAAATTACTCACGTGATGCTCTATCTGAGCATTAATATGTGCGTTGGCATTTTGTTACAATTTCCATGTTTCTCGCCACTTTGTTTGCTTTTGGTTTATTGGTAAAATATCTCAGCTTTATTTTCACTACCACCAGCTTGGAAGTTCCCACTCTTCCTGCTTATACCTAGTGGTCTCGGAGCCTTTGCAATCCAGTTGGTGCAATTCCTAGACTTAACTCTGAAGTTTATTCTGAAATCCAACAGAATATTTGCTTCAATTCACATGAAAGCCTCTCTTGATAATAATTTAAATTGTTCTCACCCTCCTCTCATGGTGTGTAATTACTGTATCACCTGTCCTCTGGTTCATCTGAATGGATTTTCACAGCGTTCCACACACAGCCACTTTATAGAAATCTTTGGAGGGTTTTAACGTTTCCTAAAGCAGCATCTAGTGTGTCATCCTTCCAAACCT
Organism: Massospora cicadina; assembly: GCA_022478985.1. Taxonomy (NCBI): domain Eukaryota; kingdom Fungi; phylum Entomophthoromycota; class Entomophthoromycetes; order Entomophthorales; family Entomophthoraceae; genus Massospora; species Massospora cicadina. The sequence goes on along the minus strand of JAKSZP010016119.1, from coordinate 9,695 downwards.
TCTACAAGTTCTTTAACTGCGTAAGACTGAACTCCCTTTTAAGAAATTTAAATGATTTTGTGACTGGGCTCAGACCTTACCACTGTCTGGCATAGTTAAAAAGTTTTTCTTCATTCCATATTGCATACTTCTGTGAGGAAAGAGCCATTATGGAAGGCTTTCCCTACTAAATTTAATCATCTAATTGAAGCTTTTTGGGGTGCTTTCTCTTTTCCAACCGGCAAGAGGCCAGGTAATATGACTTCAATTGTTGCACCTGGGTAAGGCCCCTATAAATATGGGCCCCAAAATTTGTGCGCGCCTTTGAAATGGGAGGAGTCTTATCCTTTCATTCCTTTAGTTTTAGTAAAATTTATGAGTGAATAGGGGTCTAGCCCCGAGTCTTTATTAATGTTTAATTAATTTTAGGTGCAATGATATCACCCACGGATGACCCTATAAATTTGACTCCTGAAACTATGGATTTTTCTTTGAATGGGTCAATCTTGTCACTGGTTCTCCCTTCATTCAGGTGAATTCAAGAGGTTTTATGAGTCAAGCCCTAAATCTAAACATATGAGTTCATCTAATATTTCCCTATTGCACCTCTTTCCTGAGGTGCCAGCCAAATCATTAATGGGGGTCCTATTGATGATTGGCGTTGGATAACGATGAACAGCCAGCTATCATATCAGACATGGTGTTGTTGATGCCCAAGAACGCGTTTTCTTAAGAAATTATATAAATTTTGACTAAGCTGATTATAAGCTCTTATAGGTCCAGAGAGGAGCCTATTTCAGTGTACCATATCACTCATGAGAACCCGCGCTTAAACCCAACTATGATTTACAGGACTTGGGAGGTAAAAAGGAAGTTAGTATAACAATATGCAAATGTGAATGCTATTTGCAGAGGATGTGGTGGAATATGTGTTCTCAGTGGGGAGGGTGGCTAATTATACCTCTCCATTTTTAATGCAAAGTTTTATTATGGTGGCATGATTATGCCTTATGAAGATTTATTGGTGATGTGTTGGCTTTATCTGCGATGAAAAGACTATTCTGGTTATTTTTTGTCTGCTACTCTTTCTTACCTTTAAGGAAATTCAGCACAACTATTTGGTGAACATGGGAGCCTCTGAGAAATTTATTGACCAAGACCTAGCTGACTACCTTGAGTTGAACTGCTTTCCTGAAGATATGGTTAAGTGAGGGGCCTCCATGGTATCCTCATGCTAAAGGTTCAGGGTTGGTGGATTATCAAATTGGCATGTACCATTTGGCTGTCCTCTTCTTTGAAGTCAAAGATCTTTTGTATCCAATTATTTTGGGAGTGGAGTGGTGGTAAAATTTGATATCAGAACTAATGATAAATCCAATACCTTAGCGTTATTTTTAAAAGTGGACAGGAATTATTTAACCCCTTGTAAGGGTGGTTAGCCTGGCAAGAAAAACTGCTTCCACTCTAGTGCAGGTTTTTAGTCCAAAACCTGTACTGGCTAGAAAAATTCTCGGTGTGGTATATTTGTCCCAAGATTATACCACCTCAAATACTTTTTTTATTTAACCCCTTGTCTGAAGTCAATACTCAGGGCTATTTTCCCCAAAGGCCAAATGTACACACTCTCAGAATTGACCCTCTGCTGAAGTACACTTTGGAGGTACCCTAACCTTCTTTTTTTAAAGAGTTTGGAACTTTTATTTGATGCAGCTTCTACCAGTGTTTTGCCAGCTCATTTGGAGTTTGATTGTGATTTCAAACTCAGCGTTGATCTAGGCGCATTCCTTCTCTCATCTACCCTTTGACTTTATGGAAGGAAGAAGACTTAGATGAGTGGGTTAGAGAGCAGTTAGCAAAAGGTGCCATATATCAGCTTACCTCTCTGGTATGCTCCCTACTTCTCTTTGTTGAAAAAACTGATGGTATTTTCCACCACTTCATGAATTATGGGAACCTAGATAATGCCACTGTAACAGATTGCACCCCACCTTAGTGGAGTCACAAATTGCTCGCTATGTGGACAAGACTAGATTCTTCTCCAAAATTGGATTGTTTTAATTCCTTTGATCATATATGTAAAAAAGTGGTGTAATAGCTCACCACATTCCGTACCAGAAGGGGTATCTTCCAATTCTGGTTCATGCCTTTTGGGCTTATAAATGCAACTGCCATTTTCCAATGTCGTATAGATGTTTCTTTGGGGAAACTGCTGGCGTATGCGCTGTGTCCCACATGGATAAAATTCTGATGCTTTCACTGATCAAGAATCCCATGTGATTCACCTGCTCCAAGTGGTGGATCATTTGAGGGCAGCGAACCTAACGCTGGAAAGCAGTAAGTGTGAGTTTTTTAAGTCTCAGGTCACCTTACTGGGTAACATCGTTATTAACCATGGTCACATGATCACTCCATATAAGGAGAAGGCAATTTGTGATTGGCCCACCCCAACTTTGGTTATGAGATTAAAAGGCTTTTTGGGGACTTGCACTTTCTTTTAAAATTTACTCAAAGTCTTTCTTTGGCAGCAGCGCCTTTGTATAGGGCTAGTAGAGCCAAAGTTCTCCAGTGGTTTTGCCCTGAAGGAGGCTTTCCAAGCCGTGAAGTGCACCCTGCTGTCCACTTCATTTGTTCACCATGTGGACCCTGGGAGTTTATTGTAGCTAATGATGCTTCCAACTTTTAAAATAGCAGTTGCTTTGTTATAAATGGGGAAGATGGAGTGGAGCATCCTGTGGGATATTTACTAGGAAAATATCCTTTCCCAAGTTGAATTACACCATTTATGACAAAGTGTTATTGACAGTGGTGGAAGCACTGACCTATTTGCTTCATCTACATGGTTATTACCAACCATCTCTCGTTTATACAGATCACCTTTCCCTATTGTAATACCATGCCCCTCATTTCCTGACCCCGCAGCAAACCTGCTGGCATGAGACCCTAGTCCAATTTGTGTTCTCTTATGAGAGTACAAAGGGCAAGGAGAATGGTTTGGCTGACACTCTGAGTCAGAATCCTATTTTATCTCCTGATTCTATAGAGGTGGAGATGCACAAAACCCATTTTGTGATTCGCTGGTCAATATTGTATCCAAGCAGCCATTCACTATGACATACATGCCAATTCTTGCTTCTCTGGAAAATTTGGAGGAGTTGGTATGTTCAGAAAGATCGTCCTTTCTCATCCCTTGTTGGAAGAATAAACTATGGTTTTCGCTAAGAGCAAGTTATATCAGGAGGATATCATCAAGTGGTACCATGTAAAGGACGAGTTGATGTGGTTTCAGGGCTGCTTATGGGTTTCTTCCGGACTACTTTGCCTGGAAATAATTAAAACACCATGATGGAATTTCTGTTGGGCACCCCAGGAAGGCGAATACCTTGGAAGTGATTTTCTGCACATAACTGGAAGAGAACGGCAGCACAGTTTGCATGTTATTATAAGGGTTGCTGGTTTGCAATAGGATAAAACTAATTCTTCAGCCTCTTGCGGGGTTTTTGGTACCAGTCAAAAAGGCAGAGGGGCCCTAAACCTCCCTATCAGTCAACTTTATTATGGAGCTACCAGCGTCATAAGGCTATGATGCTATCATGGTAGTGATGGACTGATTAACAAAGTTAGCTCATCTCATTCCCTGTAAAACCAAAGTAACAGCGGCGCAGATGGCTAACTTATTTGTTTCTCACTTGTTTTCCCTTCATGGGGTGCCCCAGGAGATTATTAGTGACTGCAGACACAGTTTTTTTTTCTAATTTTTAAGAGGTGCTTTGTAAAACTTTTTCAGATTTGTCCAAGTCATTCTACTTACTTTACTCAATCAGTTGGGCAGATGGAGAAAGTGAAGCAGTATCTGGAGAAGTTCTTGCGGTGTTACACTGAAGTGGACCATTCTGACTGGGCTTCCAGTTTCCCTTAGCTCAATTTGGCTATATCAACATCCAACATGATTCCATAGGGGGCTCCCTTCTTTGCCAGCTATCGTTTTAACTCTTCATTTAATATGGAACACAGCAGCGGGTTCAGGGTGAAAGCAGTGGTGGACTTCGCCAAATCCATCAAGAATTATACTTAGGGGTCAAAACCAATTTTTAGCCACCATTAAGGCAAATAAGGAGAATGCAGATGCTAAAAGTTGGGTGGGTCCAGCCTACAAGGAAGGAAATCTTGTAATTCTGGATGCCAGGATTATCCCAATCAAGCAACCTTACAGAAAGCTTGCGCTGAAGAGGATAGAACCTTACTACATTGTCAGAAAGGTGGGTCACGCCTCATAACATTTGGATCTCCCCCTATCATTTTAATCTTTATGGTGTTCCATGAGAGAAAGCTGACCTTGTTTAGGTCCCCCGGCTGAGATTCAAGGTGCATATCTTATGGAGGGGACTCCAGAGTGGGAATTAGAGGAGGTTGTATCCACCCTCTGTGTAGAAAGGAGAATGGAGTAGCTAGTGTTGTGGAAAGGGTTTGATGTGGTGGAGAACATCTGGTCCCAGCACGTGACTTTGTTCATGCCTAAGTCCTCATTGATGTATTCCACGAGTGTTTCCCAGATTCACCAGGGCCCAGTGACAAACCAATTGTTGCCTCCATGAAGCTAGTCCCCCCACATAAGCTTTTCCCTTACTGAAGCCCCTGTAGGGGCGGGAGACTTAAAAAGAATGAGTGGGAAATGTCATGGTTAAATGACATAATAGTAGGAACACATTGTAATGATAATACAGAGCGTGAAGAGGCCAAGGGGATCAAGCTAATGAACCTGCCTGACCTGAAGCACACTGTTGGGATTCCGCCGAATTCTTTCATTTCAGAAAATTTTACCTCAAATATTCCCCCAGTAATATCAGAAGGGGAGCTTAATTTATCTAATCATATCAAGGTTAATAAGAATGATCAGGCTTATCTCGATCAGGAGGTTGAAGATTCAATCCTTCTTTGATTGATTAGATTTGATAAATCCCAAACTACTTCAAAACCTATATTTATTAAATCCTTTCAATAGTAAGAATTAGGTCAATTTAAACCCTTATTTTTACTGTTATTCGTAACTTTTTGGAGAATCCGCCTAAGAAACTTTGAGAGAATACCTGCCATTTTTGAAGTGTAATTCAAAACTCCAAAAGTGGTGCTCACTACAGGGGCACTCAAAGTTACGCACCATGAAACGTCAATCACTACAATGAATTCTCATTTTTTCGCCTAACGAGGCATACGACCATGTGCAAGGCAGTATTTTATGATGGGTCTACTCCAATAAAACTGAAATTCCAAGGGTACCATTTACGTTGGAATTCCATGCCAATTTGGAGTTTTATGGTCCTAACTTAAGCTTTACCACTAATTTTCAAATACAGCCCAATGCTTTAAGAAACATCATCAATCAGATACTTGAAAGGTTCTGATTCATGAGATCCATTCTACTCGATCCCAAACTAATGCTGTACCCTCTAGGTATAGAGATTTATTTCAAACATCTCAAATTCCAGGGATTGGTACTGATCAATATTTGCACCAACTTTTACACCCTACTTTATGCCACTTATTACTAGTAGTAGAAATGCATCATCAAGGTATGCTTAAACTATTAGAAGGACTCCAGTCCTTCAATAATTATGTTTCTGAGTTCTTCAAATCTGCCTCTGAATTCAGCAGAGATAATTGTGATGCCATTATTAGTAATTGACCCTTCTCAATGAACTACATCAACAACTTGATCAGCATGATCACGGAATATCAGGTTTTGTTAATTTTAAGTTAATCAAGTGAGTCCAGGAAATTCAGGGGGAATGGAGAAAGTGGTATTTCCCGACTCCCTGAGTGTAGTCAATTGATAGAAGAGTAAAGTAAAAAACGCTTCTTCCAATAGGAGCAATTATACTCGGGAATTAAATTTCAAGTTAACAAAGTAGAGAAAACCTCCAAAACTATGGGTCCTCGTGGGGAACAAGGTCCTCCTGGGGTTGAAGGACCTCATGGGCCACCTGGGGGTGAAGGGTCACGTGGACTTCCTGGCGCTGAAAGACCTCGTGGACTCCCAGTTTTTGAAGGACCCCATGGACTGCCAGGTGTGGATGGACCTCGTGGACCACCAGGTGTTAATGGGCATTCAGTATCCCTTCAGCAAGTTGACTCTCTCTTGAGCAAGATTGACTGCTTGCATGAGCAATTTCATAAAGTGGCCAAGGAGTGTAATTTAACTCATAATGGGGTACCTATTGACACCCTCTTGTCGCTTCAGTCCTTATCCAATGAATTGAATAATCTGGGTAAATGGGCAAAGGATAACAACATCCTGTTACAAGTTTATGAATCAAAAGGGGAGATGCTTCAAGTGAAGATTGAAACTTTGGAACTTAAGTACAATTACAGCAGGAGCAAATTAATGAGTTATCTCGCAGATTGGATGAAAAAGTGGGGCATGCTGATCTGAATCATTGGATTATTAAGATTTGTACTGAGGCAGTTGGTCCCTATCCTCAATATTCTTCCCAAGCTTTGGACTCTAAATCTTATGTCTCCACTCAATCAGAACAACATGGAGTGCATGTTTTGAAAGCCAATGCTCCAATGGGTTTTAAACCTGTATTCAAAGATAAGTACTCTCCTGGGTAAGGCAGTATTATCTCCTTCCTTTATTTATATGAGAAGGCTCTGAGTGAGGCCACAGATCATCAAAAGAAGAATTACTTACCTAATTTCTTACTTGATTGACCCAAGATATCATGGCTTCCCACTTGATGACTTGTTCTACTTGGTCCCAGGTTAAAGAAGCATTAATCAAATAATTTGGGAGTAAACAAACCTTATACTCTCAAAAACAGGCTTTTATTGGATATAGTCCCGCTGAAAAAAATCTCAAAGACTTTGCTCATTGGTTTTATTGGGAATCTCAGACTTTGGTAGCGTGTGGCTAATTAAATTGGACGACTCTATTACTGCTGTTATGTCTGCTTTTACTTCTAGGGCTCAGATGCAAGTATACCTTATCAGCATAAAAAAGAACTTCAAAATTATCTGTTATAACTTTGGCGGTATCAAACAGATACGCTGGCGGATTTTGCACAGGGTTTGACCCACTGAGCAATCGGAACCAATGATATGATGATCGTTGTCCATGAACCAACAGTAAAATCTTTAAAATAAATATGGAGCACTTGCTCCCAAAACTTCTTTTATTTAAATATACCTAATAACAGGGATTCTTCTAGATTCCGCTTTTTTCTAACTCACTCAACAACAGCCCTCCTATTAATTGCCCATCTCGCTTATATTACAGTGGCTTGGACAATACCACGCTCATAGCTTTGGACTATTCGGTTCCACTGTTCCCCCTGTTCTGACTGGTTATTTTCTAATTTGCTATCGCCCTAATTATAGGCGATTTTATTTTTTATTTGTCAAATGTCAACATCGCCTTGTTCCAAAGTGCTTAAATAACCATTACCAGTTAAATTCTAACGGACTTCATTCATTTCGCCATGATGACCTCAGGCTTATCGTCTAGTCATATCAAATTCACAACATTACCCCCTCCTTGACTGGACAATAAGGATTTTATTGTTTGTACGGCTGGAGGAACTTTGTGAGTACTCAGTTAATGATCTGACCACTTGCGGGATCCTTGATGGTATAAGCATCAACCCCAGTTTTCTCTATAACTTCGAATGGACCAGTCCAAATAGTGGCCAGCTTGTGTCTCCATCCGAATCCATGTTGGTCATGGAAGAGAACCATATCACTGTCCTTGAATGTCGCCAGCCCGCTACGATGTATCTGATTGGTGGCCTGATTCTTAATATTCTTGACTAAGCTGAAGGAATATGCTTCAGTTTGCAGTCTGATCATAATGTTTGCAAGGTTTGTCAAGTAGCGGTGGAGTTCCATTCCACCGGTGCCTTCTAAACACAAATAAAGTAATGCTGGAAGGGCCGGGCGTTGGCCATATAGTAGTTGGAAGGGACTCTTCCCCATGGTGGAATGATAACTAATGTTATAGGCAAACATGGCAGTTGAAAGTAGTGAACTATAATCAGAAGGGTTATCTGTTATTAATTTTGTAGTATGTTCACCAATGTTCCATTCACCCGTTTGACCATTCCATTAGACTCAGGGTCTATGGGGTCATCAGAACTCCGCGGATACCCTTAAGCCCGTTCAGTTTTGGGAGGATGTGCGAAGTAAAGTTTGTTCCATTATCAGTGAGAATGAATTGAGGGCAGCCATGGCGCTGAATAATGCATTCCATTATAAACTTGGTCATTGTAACTGCTCCCAAATCCCATATTGCCCTTGCTTCAACCCACCAGGTCAAGTGGCCGATAGCTACTAGAATGTACTTACAACTTTGGCTCCTGTTGGCAAGAGGTCAATGACATCGAGGGAGATCATATGCCAAGCGAAATGTGGTTTCACTAACTGATATGACATCGTTCAGTGGAATGGCTTCTCCACTTGGCACTGATGGCAACAGGAAATACTTTTGAGCACATCAAAACTCATACTTTCCCAATAGTATCATGGGCATAACAACTCCATAGTCTTACGCATGCCACCATGCCCAACTGCCCTGTGAGCACTCATAATGATTCCCAGCTGTGCGGAGGGCCATGGGAAATTCACCATAGAATTTCCAATTTGTTTGTACAGTTCTCCATTCCGTTGGAAGGTATTCGTGTGCATTTCATTTATCACTTTGATTAATTGGGGCAGTTCATCATAGTATTTCCGCTAAGCATCTTATTATACATCACATCGCTGAAATCCACTGTCACCACGATAGTTGGTAACCAAGATAAACAGTCAGCATTCTGGTGCTTCACTCCCAGCTGATGGAGAATCTCAAAATCATAAGCCTGTAACTTGAGAGCTCATTGATCCAACCGTCCTTCTGGTTCTTTGAGATTCTGCAACCAGCATAATGATGCGTGATCGGTTTTGACTTCAAACTTTACCCCATGCAGATAGACTCTGAATTGTTTATATGCATAGATTACTGCCAAGCACTCTCGCTCAATCACAGTATAGTTAGGCCAATGACAGTTCAGACTATGACTACAGAATGCAACAGGATGTTCTTCTCCTTCATCATCTTTCTGAGAAAGTACTGCCCCAACAGCAGAAAGGGACGCATCTGTCTGAATGATAAACTCCCAGTCACAGTTTGGATATTGCAACACTGGTGCACTGCTTAACGCCATATGGAGTGCATCGAAAGCAGATTGATGACGTTCCATCCATACAAATACAGCGTTTTTTAACAACTCAAATAGCGGGCCCCCCGATACAGCTAAAATTAGGGGTAAAGCGGCGGTTTTAACTGACCATCCCCAGAAATACTTGTATGTCACGCTTAATATTAGGTGTAGTCATTTTGCTGATGGCCTCCACCTTAGCCGGTTATGGCTGCAGCCCCATTGAGTCTACCACAAAACTCAGGTATTCTAGCTGATCTTTGAAAAAGCTACACTTTTTAGGTTTAAATTTTGGTGTTTGCCTCAACCAGCCAGCGGAATACTGCTTCAAGGTGGTCGAGGTGTTCCAAAAATGTTTGAGAGAAAACGTTATTATCATCAAGGTATACTAGGACGCATGACAGTTTCAGGTCACCAAGAATAGTGTCCATGGCTCGTTGAAAAGTAACAGGAGCATTACATAGCCCTTGAGGCATCCGTGTTGGTTAAAAGGCTTTTAGAGGTGATCACAGCGCATTTTTCCTGTTC